>JAPMOB010213701.1:0-26971 GCA_029875015.1 Lepomis gibbosus | reverse complement strand
GTTTGAAGTTAGCTTATGGGCTTCTAATTTTAAATCTGAGGAGTCTGGAGTTTGCCAACGGAATACTTATTTAATCAACCACTAAACATGTTTTTTTGCATTGAAAATAATGTCAAAGTGATTTTTAGATGATTGGTTAAAATGCAAGTCTAAAAAGAAACTTCAGGATAAAAATTGTAGAAATGAGTTCATTTGTGTGTCAGTGATCACACGGTCTTGAAATAACCGCTAGTTTATTAAGGATAAACACCACGTGAAGTCCTCTTACATGAGTGTAAACTAAACTGAACCCAATCATGTTCTTTGCCATGGAGACACCTACAAGGTACGGTGGCTCGTCAGCACCAAACAGGACAATCATTTAGCCAAATTATCTCTAACAATCTAATCAAAGTGTTACATTTAAAAGCAGAGGAGGAGAATGTAATGTTGCTCTGTTATTAACGACGGGTAGGCCTACAGGACTGCAGTGGGACTGGGGTCCTGTGGGCGGTCTGGAACACAATGTGGAAGGGGGCAGTTCAGAAATCCAGCAGGATTTAAAAAAGCAGACTACCAAAAAGTACAAATTTAAATCTTTGAAACTCACTTAAAATTAATTTTGCTATTCCATTTTAAAATTCTATTACTGGTTTATTGTTTTAGCCAGAATAAAGAAATAATATCAAATATTTTTAATGTTTTATATAAAGTAGTTATTGTTTCATAAACTTATTTAGAAACATTATATTTAAATACTAAATATCTACAGTTATTCTATGGGCATACTCCAGCCTCCATACAAATCATACCATGCAGCAAAATCAACCATTGATACTTTTTAAAAAAGGGTTCAGTATGTTACGTACAGTTTAGCTCTCATAAATAATCAGTAGGTTCTTCCTCAAAAGTCACAGCATGATACCACTGTGCAGATCATTTATGCCCGATGTTAATGAAAGATGTTTACACATGTCTGGTCATGGTATGGTTGGGCTTCGAATGTGTAGATGTGTGTGTAGACGCTGCACACAGTGCAGTTTGATCTGATGTAGTATACATATCCTATAAATGGCACATTAGATCAGTCTTTTAATGCCGAGCTTTGCATCTTCTGGTTTATTTACAAAACAGTGCACACAAGCTGCCCTTATTACTTTATGTGTGTATACAACAATGACAACCAATAGGCATTTTTAGGCATCTGTAAAAATGGAACAGCTGTATGATTCAAATCAGTCATCGTGTTTGTTAGCCCTCAGCATGCGCAGCTCGTCCTCCAGGTAAGTGATCCTCTCAATCAGAGCGGCTTTGTCGGCCTGAGCCCTCTGATTGGCCTGCCAGCGAGCCTCTTCCACCTTCCTCTCGTACCAGTGCTCCATCTGCGTCGACACCGCCTCGAAGAAGTACTGGGTCACCTCCAGTGCATGCATGTTGTCCCTCTCCTGATCAAAGGAAACGGAGGGTTCACTGGGCTTGTCTGCAAAGACCTCCAGAGTCTTGACCCCTGTGGCCCCTCTGGATTTAGTTCTGCCCTGGGAATGTTTCTTGTGGTGCTTCCCTCTGTCACGTCCTCGCTCCCTGTCTCTGAGTCCGGCTTCAGTCCTGCTGCTGCAGCGGCGTTCTGTGTCCGGAGACAGACTGCTGGCTCTGTAATACCTGCCCCCTGTCGCTCCGTACTCCACTGTGACCGCGTCCTGCGGCTCCCGGTTCTTCCTCTGGGTGTCAGCACAGATCACTGAATGCTCCTTCGGACGAACCACCTGGACAGATGACAGCGGGCTCTTGGCTGCTGCAGGAGAGGTGACTTCTGCATTTTGAGCCTTATCACCATCTGTTACACGTTCAGAAGAGATTCAATGAGCACATTCAATTACACAGTAACCACAGCAAATGTTCTGTAAGCCTTCCTGCTAATTAGTGCAGTACTGATTCATGAACAGGGAAGACTGAGTCAGTGATGTTGTTCTCTGGCAGCAATGTTATTCCTTCCAAACAGGTCATTTGTTTCCCTTAGTCATGATGTGTTTTTTTAAATGGGGGGTTTGTGAGTTGCTATGTGCAACGCAGCTGAGAAGAGTAAAGATACTAAACAAGAACATCTCTGGGAGGTCAGTTTTGACTGCCTGCAGGAATCTCTTTCAGTAGCCATCACAATTCAGATATAACAGCATAACACTAGCTAATGTGTTCATTTCTCCAGAGGAGTGCACCTCTCACATGTATAGCAACTGTAACTTTGGATAACAGTGTCAGCTAAATAAATAAGCTAAAATGAAACTTGCTTGAGAAGGGGGCAAATGCCACAGTCACTGAAAACGACAGAAGCTGAATTGAAATTTAGTTTTCTTTTAGCCGTAGTGGATGTGAAGTTAACTTGTCACATCTACAGCGGTGACCAAACTGCTTTAGCTGTAAAGAGTAAAACTCACAAAGTTTGACACAAATTGACAGCTTTGACTACATTTGTACAGTAGCACGTTTTTTGTTACACCAATTAATGACACCAGCTGCCCTCTGTGGGCCACACTGCATGCAGTCCCAGCCAAGCTTGGGCAGGAGATTGCACCGGCTGCTCACCTTGTGGGCACAACACAAAGGAGCAGCGGCACTACTACGAGTTCCACACGGATGACTTGGCTTGGATGTCTGTGTCTAAGGGAGAGGCGAGCTCCCTCCTGAGAAAACCCATTTCAGCCTCAGTCACAAGGGTAACCGCCACAGCTGCTCCGATTGCTGCTCCCACCCTGACTATGCCTCGATATCCTGTCCATGAATAACAGGATTAGTGACAAAGCACAGTAGGCCAACCCCTACCTGGAACTGGTCCGACTTACTGCAGAGAATCCGTACACAGATTTTCAACTTTCTCCTAGCCCTTTACTCTGCTGCGCTTGCATTCACCCTCACTCTCTGCCACTCGCTCTCTAACACTCGCTCAACCAAGGAGTCCTTCAGAGAATGAGAAGAGGGAGCTAGCCAAATGTTGAATGTTATGTCTCGCATAGTGCGAGAGTAAAAGTCATTAATAGTCAATATATAGTAGAAACACTACGCCTGTGTCTGAGGATTAGAAAACTTCCTGCTGTGCCACACCAGTTGTTTGAGCCCAGCGCTCCAGGAAACATAGTGAACACAACCCATGGTTCTAACAAGACCTAAACCCAGCACTACAGGCCTGGCAACACCGGCAGGTTGTTGCAGGCAGTTGTCGCAAAACAGAAGCGCGCAAACTCCACTTTTCCAACCCCCAGCAGGTACAAAGTTTGGTGTACCTTCATCGGCCGGTCGCAATGCAGCCATGCTTCTGTAAAGAAGATAGTGAGGATTCAGTTTCCATGACAGTCTTCAGATCTTGGGGCAGAACTTGTCCACACACGCCTCAGGCTGCTGCTAACAACAGCCTCAACAATCACACCCCTGGGGCTGCTGAATCTACGCCCCCCCCTGCAGAGGTGGTGAATCAGCCTCCACATAGACCCTTATTTAGGAGGGTCAAGGTCACTGAGTGACTCGCGCTTTCCTCCGTCAGTGGGGGGACAGCACATTTTTGCTGTATGTTTGATACAGGGTCCATGCTACAGTCACCTATTCTAGCATTGGCTTGTACAGTTGTCCAGTAGGTGTCTGTCCCCAGTGACACTACTGGCAGGATCCTCCTCTTTGTTTACTGCCACAGACAGAAATATGTTGAACTGCTTCAAGAGCTACATTTAGGTTATGATGTCCTTCCTCTTTTGTGATAAGCTATCTGTGTTTTGTGCATGTTTGCTTTGATTTTTTTTTTTCAAGCATATATGAATCTATGAATACAGCTCAGCATTGTATAAACACAGTTACATTTCTCTGTGCAATATATGCATTTAATGCTGTACTATTAATGTAATGTTGATGTGACATTCACATAGGTATGGTGTGATTACTCCTAGTCATTAAATGAGTGGACATATTGTCCTCACATGTTGATTCATGATTTTCAATGACCTAATTCAGTCTTGTTCACTACTGTAATTTCAACAGGTAAAGAAAGAGCGATCAGAGATACTGGAGATGTTACACTGAAGCAAAGTCTTGTAAGTTTGCCATTTAGTTTCACTACACTCCAACGTTTCAAGCATCAACAGTGCAAAGTAAATAGATATTAGGGTTAGGGAGATGAAAGCAGAAGACTCTGATGGACTCTCAGTTTACTAAGATGGGGTTAACTCCCTGCACTGTCCTGCTTTGTTTTTGTGGCTAATCCCACAGTTTACATGTGAAAGTCTCAAAGTTTGCTGTGTGCAGGCAGCCTGGAACTGCCAGACTAATTCACAAATGCCTGTTAGTCTGTAACCTCTCAATTAACTTCTGATATCCAAGGGGTGTTATCAATAGGGGCAAACCAAAGTGCCTCTGAACCCAGTTGGATAGACCTACAACAAATCAGCTGGGGTAGTGCTCCCTTTCTGAAATTATAGCTACGCAGTGCAGTAAGATGTGTTTCAGAAACCATCTGAGGCAGTTTGAACTGGGTTTCATGAGACTGGTACACTGCGTTGGATGGACCTACAGACGGGTCCAGACCTGCAACCAATCAAAGCAGCAAAACGTGTGACTTTTCAAATCTGTGCTGGTGATGCTCCTCTTTCAGTCTTCGTATCAAACCTGTTCCTTTTACATAAACAGCTGAGCTCTGGATATTTTTCTGCTTCCCAGGATAATAGGCAGGGCTCAGATGACTAAAAATGTCATATCTCCTGAATGCATTGTGCTATTGCAACCACATTTAGTGGACATGTGTTGATATGATGTCTGAGTGACCATGACGTGTTTTTGCATCAACTAACTCTAAAGGATGGAATCCCTCTGTCTGTAGAGAATCCATGTTTAGATGTTTGTTGAGGTCTTACCTGGAGAGCTCTCCATATGAACAACAAAGTAGTGGTTGGCAGAGCCATCCTCTGCCACACTGGGCTCCCCCCGGGTGGACTCTAGGAAGGCGGGGCTGTTGTGGAGGTCTAGGCACTGGGAGCTGCTTTCTTGGCCAGAAGGCAGCACAGTGAGGCCGGCTCCATCGACTTCATTCAGGCCCTCGGCCACGGAGGAGAAGCGCTGAAGCTTGGGGCTGCCTGGGTTTACTGTGAAGCGAACCTCCATGTTCTGCAGCTTGGACAGACACCAGCTCTTCAGCTCACTGACCAGGGACGCCTGCTTAAAGGGCAGATCCAACCACATACAAGAGGTTACCATGACATCATGTCACATTTATTGAAAGGGAGAAATACTGACAAAGGTTTAGGTCACGATCTTTAGATCACACAATGTTATACAATGTTGGCTTGGTGCTGATTTAACCAACCCTGTATGTCTTATAAAAACACTGAACTCTCCACAGGAGTCCATATCTCTGGTGTTGTTGTTTGGCCGGTGCTGCTGATAAGCAGGACACTGGCTGTCACTCAGGACAGACTGGGCCTCTTTCACTGGTGAGTTTGGTTTGATATTCCCTCAGTCTGGATGAGCGTGTCTGTGTGTGAGAAGCAGGTGTGTGCACACCGGTCACCACAATTGGCTAACATTACTACACGTGTCTTTCTGTTGTGCATTTTCCCTGTCCGCCAAAGTGGAGGATGGCTCAACGATTCACAAAGAAACAAGCTGCCATGGGAATCGGACAAGAACTTAGGGTGGAATCCAGGCCTTGGCCGTCGCACCACACCCACATCACCTGTCCAGAAGTGACAGCATTCCTCATGCAGAATATGAAAAGCTTTCTGAATCAACAAGGTACCAGCACGAACCACACTGATGACAGACTCAAAGCCACTAGACAGAACTCAGGGCTAATATAGCGACAGACGAAATGGTTGGATGTCAGTAATCTTTGCACTGGTGATTTCAGTGTTTTGTTGTTTTGAACTGAATGTTTCAGTTTTAAATAAATACACAAGGCCTGTTTCCATTAATATCATTTGTAAGCAACAATGAATATCCTCTTCACAAGAGTGAGCTAGTTATCAGACATTAGCTCCGCTTCCCCAAGACAGACTTAGTGGGTTACACCAGGGCTCCTAAGGTCTGAGCGGCTCAAATAATAAGCTGATGATTGATTTCTCCAGCTCCTCCTCTACCATCCTCCACACATGTTCCAGAGCTCTATAGTTCTAGGATTTCACATGGGGCAATGGCTGTGCAAGCAACCTGCAAAGCAGGCACTCTCTCCCACCAGCCTGTGTAAGAAAGACAAAGTACAATAGTACAATGATCCCAAAAACGGCCTGTAGACTAGCTCTCGTTTTTACTTGGTAGCGTATAGCTTCAATTAAAAAGTCTAGTCCCAATTAGACGTTCATTCAGATTTACAGGCACAGTAAAGGAATTAAAAGCCTGTCCCATACAGTGTTTTAGGCGAATAAAAGCCCGGGCTATCACTTAGAAGACAACACTGAGTTCACATACGCAAAACTATTGACATATTTTAATATTATTTTATTTAATATTTACACATTTACTTGTGGGTGATGTGGCGCAGTGGTTAAGACACATGCCTTTGAGACCCGGGTTCAAATTCACTGCGAGACACCATTGTGTCCCTGAGCAAGACACTTAACCCCTAGTTGCTCCAGAGGCGTGCGATCTCTGACATGTACAGCAATTGTAGTCGCTTTGGATAAAAGCGTCAGCTAAGTGAATAAATGTAAATGTAAATGTACTTGCTTGATAGTGACAGGCGAGGCTGGTTGCAACATAGGTCACCAGTCACCAGTGACTGTTATGACCATCTGGTCACATGGGATGCGTTGCAACCATTCGGCTAACAAGGTGCTGCTTTTACAGCCTATTCTCCATTTCCTTGAATTTTTACTTGTCTTATTTGGTGTGGTCTACTAGAAAACACAGGTATAGATCTCAGACAAACATTCGACCAAATTCATTTTAAAATGACTAGAACAATAAGAAATGAGATAGCTTTTAAACAGCACTGTAAACATTACAGGGTTACAGGTCAGTCCCAACACCTCAGTGAGGACTTCACTAGTGTTAATGAACCTGTCTCTTCTCTGCCTCCAGTCTCTCCTGCAGGGCCCGCTGCTCGATCCTCTGCTGACACTTGCTGCTCTCCGCTGACACTCTCTCCACTGTCATCTTATCAAGAGCTCGGATCTGACGGCAAAACCACAGGTCACACACATCATGAGGGCAACCAGAAACACATTATGTGTAGTCTGTTGTCTTTCAGGGATTTATTTGTCTATTGTCAATTCCTGTCACACATCAGGCTAAAATAGCAGGATTTAAATAAAAGTACAGATGTTAGTTACTGAAACACTGAAAGCAGAGCTGAGCTGGCTGAAGCAACTGTGTACCCTTATTAATATTTGGCCACTGCATATACAAGTGATTACAAACTCCAAACCATCACAAGACACTGCAGAGCTGTTAAAGCCAACTGACAGTTGAACTAGGAAAAAGCATGGCTTCAGGTGACAGTTCAGAGGACAGAATGACTCATTTTCTAAAATCATGTTTCCTGGTTTCCTCTTGTCGTATGTTTTCCAGCAAAAGAAACCTCTCTGGATAATCCCTGACTTTTTCCCCACAAGCGTTGCTCTGCTTGGAAGTTTAAACCAATCTGTGCAAGCATGTGTATTTTACCTGGTGTTTGTTTTTACGGTCCATCTGGCCCATCTTGCTGTTCATCAGGTCTTGGACGGTGTGGATCTCAGTCTTCATCTCCTCCTTGGTGGCCTCCAGCTGGTTCTCCAGTTTACTGATGAGAGGCTCACAGCGGCAGCCGTTCAGAGGAGCCTGCAACACACTGCAAACATCAACAACACAACACACACATCCCTGTCCATACTGTGTGGTCACAGGAAGGCTTTGTGCTGGTAAAGATAGCTTAGGTTAATACTAACTGTATTTAATGATGTGTATTAAATGTGTATTTTGCCTGAATTTTCATGGCAGTTAGAAGGTCCAGTGTGTTGGATCATTGTGGAGGATCTGTATGCAGCTAAAACCTGGTCAAAGGAGTTCAAAATGGTAAGACTTACGCAAAATGTTTCACTGAAGCCTTTTAATTTAATCACTGATCTTTTTATTGAGCTGAAAAGTTTTGGATTTTTATCTAGTGATTCCTCACATACTGCCTTCTTTGTTATGGGAACCATGTGCAACTGCAGCTGAAAAGCAGTGTTCAAGTTCAGCGGAAGAGTTTTTAGTGGTGTCTTAAAATAGCCCAACATCAGAGCCCTGGAGCACAAAGCAAACTGAACTCACTCTGGCTCTCTTCCTTTAACTGAGCCTAACGTTGGTGATCCTGGATGGCCGATAATACAAAGCTGGTTATTGGTTCAGTCAGGTCCAGCTGTAAACAGTAAAGCAGATGATACACGGGGGCAACTTTTTTGAGCAGTGTTGCAGGGCAATCTTGCTGATGGCAAGTTTGACTATGTTTTGAATGGATAGCAGCAGGGCAGGTGGCGGAGTGGTGGCGGAAGGGGATTATGGTAGTAATCTGTACTCACTAACGTTGGTTGAACATTGTGTGGAAAACATGTGGGGGAATGTATTTGTCTGTGAGAACTAAAAAATATATTCAAACACAATTAAAGAATTGATTACATAAATAAATATAAGACAACATTAAAACAATTTGTTGTTTTATTAATAACTGTCGATAGATGGAGAAGATCATGCAGCGAGGGCCAACATATTCCAGTCTGGCTGCAGCAACAGGAAGGCCAGGTAAGGCTGGTAAGATGCTATTTACTAGGAAATATATCCAAATATTAAAAGTAAGGCTCAGCGTGATAAAGGACCTTTATATGTTGTGGAATGACTATAGAAAATAAAGCAAAGACCATGACCATGTGAAAAAACAAAGTGTCCTGTTGCTGAGTGGTTACAGCGCTGTGCAGTGCCAATATAGGTGAAAATGCCCAAAAAATAAAATAATCTGTTCTGTGTGTTCAGCATGAAGAGGCTACAATTTCAATGTGCAACCGTGTGTTGTAAAATGTCAAATACATTTCTTGATTCATCCCCATGTAAGGACTTGACATGAATAATCTTTACTCTGACTGAATAGGGGAGTGCTACCTGCATGATCTTGCCATCCTTGCCGCGGTACAGCGTGTAGAGCTGATAGGCTTTGTAGCTGTGTGGTGGGACGGAGGCATGGAGGGAAGCTCCTTGCAGTTTGCCTTTCCTCTTGTGAAAGGCTTCGCTGTGCCTGGTCTCTCTGCGGCGGAGGGGGTCAGACAAAGATGGCTGAAACATCAACAACAGCCAAGGTTAGTAGGCCTAATTATTATATAACTTCGTACATATCTAACTAACTGAGGAAGGGGAGAGAGCTACTTGTTGCCTTCCTCTGTCCAGACCTTTGACTAGAAACCACGCTCTATCCTTAAATGAACATCAGTACAGATTAGATTGTTTTTCAAGCTGAGGTGATATCAGGGACCTACTTTTTCTTTCTGTTTCCTGTTCTTTCCCCTCCTGGTGTTTGACTCGGTCACATCAGCGTTTTTGCAGGGAGCTCGGTCACTGCTCTGAGTGTCATCTGCAGCAGATACACTGTCCTGCAGGGAACAGGAGAGAAGTTTCCTGGAAATGTTTAAGCACTCTGGACATTTTAAAAAATAAAAGAGAGTGAGATCTAAAGACCTCCTGTTCTATTCTCCTCCATACTGCTCCTCTTCAGATCCCTGCTGCTGACTGCCTCACTCACCTTTCTCTCATCCAGAGGTGTTTGGGTTTTTTCCCCCCTTTCTTTTCCCTTAATTCTGCGATCTGAACCATCAACACAATCATTTCCAATTGCTTTGACACAGCAACCCAGTTTTTACCTTACAGGGCAGCATCTCATCTCTGGGCACCGACTGAGCTCTGCCCTCCGCCTTCAGCCTGTCTCTCCTCTTCCTCACTCTCCTGCCACGCACATAACTCTGGACCTGAACACACATACAGGAGTAAATAAAGGAATTAGAAAATGAAATAAAACAGCAGAATATTGATCCCTGAGGGTACATACAGTAAACAGAATGTTTTATACACACCAAGAGTCATGACTAGTTAGGTCTTACTTTTCAGTTTTTACTGGTCACAAGGAGGAGGGAAAGGTTTGGTCGAGCAGTTTCCTGTCATTAAGTGTGCACGTGTTACCTTTTCTCATCGAGATAAGTTTCCTGGAAATATACTCAAGACATTGAAAAAATATAAAAGAGCAAGACCTAAAGCTGGTTTTAAAGGTTTTCCAAAATATGTACTTTTCTTTGTACTGCTGGCTAAAAAAAGAATCTAGTGGTTTATTTCCATTATTCAAATTCACTAAAACAACTAACACTTTGGTATTGCTTTTCATCATTGTATAGCTTAAGTATAGCTTAATGAAATGAAACACTTTTTTATGGCCTATTTGTGAACAGGTTGTAACCTCACTTACAAGTTAACTATTCGCCGACTTTCGCGGATGCCTCTGACAGCATCCATGCTGCTTTCTATCAAAAGAAATTGGGTCGGATTTTCTGTGAAATCCATTGGATTACGTAGGCGGTGACATTTATGTGCGCTACCGAGCCTCTTGCCAACCGATTCTGCACTCAACAACAACACAGCTAACCAAATGTAGCCTGCTAACACCAAAAAAGACCAGCACAACACAAACTCCACGTGAGGATAAAAACCAGCTACAAAGTTTTATGTGCTGAAGCCTGTCACGTCAAATGAGAATTAAATCAGTGTCGGATGAAAACACTGTCAACATCAAAAAAGCGTTTGGGTCAAGGAGAGTCCTCTGCTTTAAGTATGAGTTGTGTTTATCTGTTTATGGCTGCCTGTACTGCTTTTACCTGTGGAGCTTTGGTCAGTAGAAGAGCCACATCTGGGTTGTTGTGCTCTCTGGCCTGGTCCAAAGATGTTTGACCTGCCTGCAGAAACACACACACAGACAGGAAGATCAGTGACAACGTGACTCAAACAGACAAAGGAATAACTTAAAGGCTTTTCCTACCACTTTTATTTGGTCAAGGACGGCAGGATGGATCCATGCTTTCATGGTGTTTAGTCCAAATTGTGACCTGACCATCTAAATGTCGCAGCTGAAATCCAGACTCATCAGACCAGGCAACGATTTTCAATTGTAAAATTTTGGTGAGCCTGTGTAAATTGTAGCCTCAGTTTCCTGTTCTAAGCTGACAGGAATGGCACCCGGTGTGGTCTTCTGCTTCAAGGTTTGACGTGTGTTCAGAGATGCTATTCTGCATACCTTGGTTGTAGCGAGTGGTTATTTTAATTACTGTTGCCTTTCTGTCATCTCGAACCAGTCTGCTCATTCTCCTCTGACCTCTGACATCAACAAGGCATTTTCATCCACACATCTGCCGCTCACTGGATATTTTCAGACCATTCTCTGTAAACCCTAGAGATGGTTGTGTGTGAAAATCCCAGTCGGTCAGCAGTTTCTGAAATACTCAGACCAGCCTGTCTGGCACCAACCACTTTCTTCCCCATTCTGATGCTCCCTACAACGCTACATGCCTAACTGCATTGAGTTGCTGCCATGTGATTGGCTGATTAGCGATTTGTGTTAACCAGCAATTAAACAGGTGTACCTAATAAAGTGGCCTGTGAGTGTATAGCATTTAAGAAGATAAAAAATTAAAGTAAACAATAAAAAGATATGTTGTATATGATGACCAGCAGCCTCTTGCTTGGTCACTCTCCTTTTCTCTTCTTAGCTTCTTCGTTTGTCTCTGCCATTAGCTCACGTTATGTGCATAGAGGCTGCTGAGTCTGGCTGTTGCTGGTGGATATCCACCAGCTGTTATTTTGCGGTAGCTTGGTCACTCTCTTTTTATCTCCTCTTTTTATCCTTCGCTTCCTCCGTCAAGGTCTTCTTCAGTCTCTTCATGGCCTCTGCCCTGATATCCATACTGAAATTCTGAGCTAGCTTCTTCCAAAGAACTTATATTGTAAATTCTATACTCTTTGCTTCTTCTTATAGCTTGCTTACTGAAGAGTCTTCTTGGTGTTTAATGTGGTGCCGTAAAGCATTATGTCGTTGCCGTGATAGATTTCCTGCCCGGGATTCCAATGTTACAGAGTCCATGACAGAGACGCCATTCACCCTATTACAGTTCAGTGCGTAACAGTTTTCGATGGTTACCTATGGCTTCTATTAATGCGTAATGTTGCCTTGTGCAGATATAAATATACGGCAGGAGGCTGGAACAGTGTGCTGCTGTAAGAATCCCTCCAGAGGAGATTGGTAACACAACAGAAAAGTGTGCCGACCTAAAGATGAAGAAAGGCTGAGTGCACAGACACTCTGAGCATCAATGATGTAGAAGGAGGTCATGGAAACTCACATTGTTGCAGATGCGGCTGTCTGCCCCAGCCTCCAGCAGCAGGCGTACGGTCTTCTTATGATTCAGAGCAGCTGCCACATGTAGCGGTGTGTCCCCAGTCTACACACACACAGAACAAGAGATGATGTCAGAGTGGAGACTTTATATATTTAAAACTACAGGACATCTGATTTTAACTGTATAACCCACAATTAACAAAAACAACCTAGCTCTAACAAAACTACTTTTTAAATGTGTAATTGTTCCATTCTAGACAAATAATTGTGTATCAAATATTGAAATGTAACTCTTTCTTCCTCAGGTCAGATTAATTCAAAAAACACCAGCCATTTTTACAAGCCAGATCTAAATGATGGCAAAAAGTTAAAATCTATAGTCCTGTGCCACAGTGGCTAATAAGAAGGATCTATCTGCAGTCTCACAGACTGCACGACACACCCCAAACTACATTAAGCACATTCATTCAGGAAGTTAGCTGAAACAGTGATCTTTTCCTAAATCTATCCAAGGCTGGATATTTCATGTCACTGTTTGAGGAAAATAACAACAAAACTAGCTACTCTCATTACTACAAAGTCTGCTGCTCATCTACCACCCCTCCTTGTCCTCCTTCTGTCTAGCCTGCCTGTTACCCTCCTGTGCTGTCTTTGTCTCTGTTCTGTGTTGTCTCAAAGTTTCAGAGTGACGGGCAGTGGCATGCATCACTCCTGCATGCAGGCGCACTGTGCGAGAGGAGCGGGAGAGGCGCTGTGTTGCTGCCAGAAGAGATGCTGACTGAGATTAATCTGAGCAGCATGCATGGGAATAAATTAGCCTACAATATTATAGACTTGTGTGTAACTTTCTGGATTTGTTGCTAGTTGCTTTTTATAACACTGAGGGTCTGCAAAAGGTAGGCAGCAGACCAAACCATATTGAGGTATGTAAGGGGAAAGAAAGAATCTTTAAACATTGCATTGGACTCGTAGAGGACGAGAGCTGTTAACTGTTAACAAATACACTCACTAGACACTGACTAGTGGTTATTTGGTAATTCTTTTGATCCAAATGATTGCTAGGGACAATTAGTTGCTGGATATTGGATAGTTTTGGTGCCTAAACCTAACCACACTGCAAATGTTTCGAGGATATATCATGTACTAGGTGTGTCCTGTAGAACGGAGCAACCTACAGACATACCTACTTGAACTCACCAGGTTCTTCTCTGACACGGAGCAAAAGGCTCCCAGCAGGATGCGGATCATTGCCACATGGTTGTAGCGGGCCGCCACATGCAGGCACGTATCCCCTGCCTGGAAAAAACGTTTGTTTAAAGATCAGTTTTATAAGATTTGTACAAGATTTGTTTAATCAGAATGAAGAATTCAATTACATTTAAAAAATATTTTTCTGCAATTAATAGTGTACTGTGGCTGATTCTCATCCTGCTTCTTATTACTTGCGCTTTGTATTTGTCCCCCTACTTCTTAGCATACCTATGTTTTGGATCACTGTATCCCTTGGGTTGTGTTATCCCGTTGCTGTGGCCACTGTTGATTTACTTTTCTCCACACTTTGCCTCACCTTTCTGATTTTGATCATTTCATACTGATCACATTTTTGTTTTACTGCTTTGAATGTGATACTTTTTTTCGTGATTGTTTCTTCCCATGTCTTGCTATTCTTGAGTTAGTAAACAAGCTTTCATAAAACAAATCCTGATGACTTTGGCGTACCGGTCTTAATGCTTGCAAGGGCTTCACTACATATTAAAGCAAGATTATGTAGTTATGTTATCTTAAAAAATGTAGTTATGTTATCTTAAAGCTTCAAAATCCTTTTGATGCTATTGGCTGGGAATAGGGTGAATGGCACCTCGTCATTAACCCTAAGCTACCACGCTCTGTAACACTGGAATCCTGGGAAGGACTTATCAATACAATTGATAAGAATATATCAATACAACAGAGTAAATGTTTTACAGCACCAACTCGATTCTTCAGCAAGCTATAAGAAGAGTCAAAAAGCATATAATGTACAATGTTAGTTCTTTGGAGGAAGCCAGCTCGGTATTCTCAGTGTATATATCATGGCGAGGCTGTAAAGAGACCTGAAGATGTTGATAGAGGAAACGAGGAAGAGAAAAAAAAGAGAGTGACGAGCAAATGACCGGACAAGAGTAAATATGGGAGCAGCTTTAACTCGTTGCCGTGAGCTAAAAGAGTTGATGCAGGACAGATGCCGATCTGGCTTTTGTAATTACCTTGATTTTCTTTTTTTGTGATAATTACATTGAAAAGCAGCAGTTACTCGACAGTGATAAAGTGACGTTTTAACGTGCTGTCTTTCAGACAGAGAAGTGGAAGATGCCTCGTGTGTCTGAATAACTGCAAGCCGTTTCTGCATCCTCATTAACTCAGGCAGGGGATTCTAGCAGCAGCAGTACCTGTCAGAACCCTTCTGGAGACTTACATGGTTCTTGCTGTCGGGCCTGGAGCCTCCCAGGAGCAGAACCTTGGAGCTCTGAGCGTGACCGTTCTGACACGCAAGGTGGAGAGCGGTGTTTCCTGCCTGGAAACAGGAGGAGCAGAGAGTCATTGGCTTAATTGGCTTTACAAGGGTCTGTGTTTGTTTCTGTTCCACATATCATTTATGTGTTTTTATTACCCTATTCAGGTTCAGTGTTTGGATACTTTGGTACTGTAACACCCCTCATCTGATAATCACAATACTACAGCAAATTCAACTGAGACAAGGAAAAGATGCGAGAGAAAAGAGAGGGGAGAAGAAGATGATAAGAAGAGGGTGAGGTGGGGCACCATAGGAGACAGAACGAAAAAAAGGGAGACATGAAGAAGAGGGAGAGAGTGTAAAAAGGAAAAAACAGAAAAAGAGCATAAAGACAAAAATTGAATGGAGCAAAATCCTTTTATCTGGAGTTACAATCAGTTACAGGGTGTAACTCTAATCATTTTGAATGAATGAATAAATTGAATGAATGAAAAGAATACCCTTTCCTTGTCATTAAAGTGAGATTGTGACACTTGCTGAACAGCGGCCACAGTGGCCAAAAGTGACAATTGCAGACACATTGAATTGTCCTTTATTTAACAAGATTATTTTGGAGTCACTTCCTTTAAAGACATCATCAGGGGAACAAGACTACAAACAGAAGACTGTGCATACTGAAAAAACAAATGTTTCCATGTGGCATGCTAAAATGTAGTGTAACAGTAACACAAGCAGTAAAGGGCCTAAAGTTCCTAAAATGTTTGCTTACATTAGTCACAAGCTGCTGACCAAGTAAGGCTGTAACAGCGAGACACCGGAGTGTACTGGATAGGATATAGGAAGCCTGAAGGACAGGTGAAGGAATAATCACAGGAATACACTGCAGAATCACCTTGTTTTTAGCGTGAACGTTGGCTCCAGCCTTCACCAGCAGTTTAACAGACTGGCTGAAGCCGTGCCAGGACACTTCATGGAGAGCTGTGTTGCCATCCTGACAGGACAAAAGACAAAAAGCAACACTGACGACAGCCAGACTGATGCACTCCACCTTATGTCAACAGAAATCTCACAGATACATTTATTTATGAAGATTCTCGTACTTTGTTACTCTAGATTTTAAGGAACCCATGAAGAATTAGATTGGTATATTGATGAGATTCAGTCAGTACAACATTTCATTTCATAACATCTCGTTTCATTAACTTTTTTACTCCAATCATTTCTTCGTTGCCATTTTGTGCTAGCTGTTTAGCTTCTGTCAAAGACACTCAACAGTTCCTGCAGGTGTTTAACATATAAGTAAAGAAGCAGATAAAAAAGGAGGCACTAATAAATAAGATTAAAATATACTTATTACACACGGGGAATTAGGAATAAAAGGCCTGTCTCTAACATAAGCATGTTTTAAATAGGGCTGGATTTTCAATTATGATATTCGATTATTGAGGGTTTTTTCTGCGCGCCTGACCTCCGCCGAGAGCAGTGAACGTAACACTCCAGTTCACATCAAAGGGAAAACTAAATGAAGCCCTCAGCTTTGTGGGAGCACTTTAAACTGAGTGATGACAACAGTAGTGTGGAAGTTATGGTGTTTATTGATTTTTTTCAATTGCCTAATTTCATTACAGATCAAAACAGTCAGATTTCCTACATTTTAAAATTAATCAGTATCAAACTGTAGGCTGGAAACAAACCGCAAATAAGCCTAATTAAATTAGGGCCGATTGTAGAAGAAGAGCATTTTGTTGCTATAATTACAATTAAAAGTGATTTTTGCATAATGTGTTAGATTTAGGCTACCAGAAACACCGCTCATCCTGTGCGCTCTCCGCCTGGACTATAGGGACGGCTGTGGCTCAGGAGGTAGAGCGGGTAGGCCGTTAATCGGAAGGTCGGCGGTTCCCCCAGGCTGCGTGTCGAAGTGTCCTTGGGCAAGACACTTAACCCTGAATTGACCCTGGGGGCTGTTCCGCCAGTGTATGAATGTGTGTGAATGTTAGTTTCCGTTCAGTGAGTGAATGTGTGTGTGTGAATGGTGAATGCAGATGTAGTGTAAAAACTTCGAGTGGTCGAAAAGACTAGAAAGGCGCTATACAAGTACGGAGCTTTTACTATCGAAGCCTCAAAGCTCAAAAATGACATTAGGTTTTAAATAAAGGGCTGCTCCTTTATAGGTAAACAAAAACTTTATAGATCATTGATAATAGCTTTTCCACACATCTTTTTATCTGATACTGGCCCAACTGTAAAGGAATTATGGGAAAAATAGCTTTATTAAATGTATTAAAGAGGTCATGTTCTGCTTTTTGGCTTTTTCCCTTTCCTGTTTAGTGCATGTAAGAGGTTTGCAAAGCCCAAAGGCCATCCAAAGGGATTTCCCTTCTCCCACAGAAAACTGAACTGCCTGAAAACAGCTGGATTGTAGTCCAGCCTTTACTTCTGTAACTCTGTGTCACTATGTATCATGCGTCATAATGCTCGCCTGGTACGTTATGAACAATACATTGTTTTTTGCAAAGTATTACCTTACCACTCTGAAATGTCCAGTACCGGTCCAGGTTGCACAGCTGGTTCTGGAACATGTACAGCTGAACCGAAGCCCTGTTTACAGGTGTGTCAGGACCTGCCCTACTCTGCCTCTGATTGGCTAGTAGTCCTTAACTAGGTGCTGGCCATGTGCAAAAAAGTGAGATGCCTCACTCTGTAGCTAAAACAAAGTGTTTGACACACAGGGTGAAAAGAGGAGCCGCAGCAATGTGCAGTATGACAAAATATGTGTTTTTTTAACCCCTTAAACCTATTCTGGTACAACCGCTAAATAAAATCATGAACCTGATAATGAGCATATGACCACTGTAAATTATTTTTGTACACCCACTGGTATACCATAAAGTGCCTACCAAAATACATTATTAATGCACTATATTTCAGCACCTAAAAGCAAACTGGTGAAATCGGAGTGTTCATGGTTATATCTGTAAGTCTAGCTTCGTTGCTATGTATGAACATTTATTCAGTCATTCCTCTTTTCACTCTGATTCTAAACACACTACTCTACTTTCATGGGAAATAAGGCTAAGCAGATTACAGGCATACTGGTTTCTCTGTGATTATCACATCCATTAATGCAGTCATTATGATGGCTTTGAAATTCCCCCTGTTCCTCTGACTGACTGTAATAGCGGTGCCATTAGCTTCTGTGTGTGTGTGTGTTTCTGTCTTTTAATGCGCACCTTGTCCTGTCTGTCCAGTGCACACCCTTCCTGTATGAGAACACTGATGACGTCACTGTTTCCCACCACAGCAGCCCGGTGTAACGCCGTTTGCTCCCCCTGCCAACAGTCACACAAACACTGATTAACAATGTGTCAAAAAACATTCATAGAGGAAACTATTCCATTGTGTGAAAATGTTCTTGCTGGGTCATTTCCAGGCCTCGAAAATTCATAAATCTTTTTCAATATTATAGAATTTCTTCGCAACCCTGTGTGCAGGATAAGCAGTTCACGATGGATGGATGGATATTATTTCTTAAATTAGCTGAAAAAAAGAATTACAGTTGTTCAATTTTCAGACAGTGTTAGTGGTGACACACTGTCTTGTGTCTGTCAGTGCATGCAGTTTGAACTTAGCTGAATTACTGCATTTAGTGGGAACAACAGCAGAACTACTCAAAAGCAATACACCCCTAAACTTTTCCACAGATCAATATCTGGTGTACAGCTTTCCATACTTATCAAGTCTCAATTTACAATCCAGAGAATAGTTCAACATTTTGGAAACTACACTTCTGTTCTTTTTGAGAGTGACACTTTTTCTTGCCATATTTTGACTATTTCCATAATTCCACTCCTGTTTTTTAGCCGGGACATGGTTAGCCTAGCTTAGCATAAAGATGGTAAACACCTAGAAGGTAAACTTATCATTTAACATGTATTCAAAATAGTAGAAAATTCCCAAAAAACAAACTAGCCCATTAAACGCTGACAGTTTTGAAAGATCCTTTTTATTAAAGTCACTTTATACTCCCAAGCTCAGCAACTTATTACTCAAGCAGGATTGATGATAATATGGTCTCTATTAGGGGTGAGTGACACTTAGCAGGTCGGGTTAGACATAAGTGTGCAGGAAGAAAGATCAGTGAGCAATGCTTTCCATGAGAGATGGTGGAGAAAGAGAATGGAGAAGGAGGAGGAGAGGATAATTCCAAACTACATAAGAAATGAGCTGAGTGCAACAACAGCAGTGGAAGAGCGAGTTTGTTCATTGAAGAAAAGAAGGGGGGGGGCAGATGCATGAGCATGCAGAGCACATTTGGCTAAACACCTTCACTCTCACTGATCCTGCAGGCACCTTCCTGGCTCTACTCCACTGTCTTCTCTACTCCTCCTCCTGCCACAGTCCGCCCACAAGTGGGCAGTTCAATAAGTCTCATTCAAGGCCACTGGAGGTCATTAAAGTACAGTTTTTCAAAGGCAAATGTTGTGGGTCTGAAAATTCATTGTGAGAGCTGGAAGTGGATGAAAGTTGAAACATGGCCAACACAAATGACAGATGGATGATCGTACTCACGTCGTCGTGGATGTCCAGGTCGCAGCCAGCTTTGAGCAGGATACGCACCACATCAATGTGGCCTTTGTAGGCAGCCAAGTGCAGAGGGCTTCTGCCATTCTGCACACACAAAACACACACAACTCAGCCCACTGAACTAATGTGCAAGTCAAGTAAAGAAACCCACCACTGCTGTCCCACATACAGAATCACAGTGCAGTAGGTCAGATATTGCTGCGGTGTAAGTAAGACTGGTCATGGCCGGTGGCACAACTGAAGACAGTCTGCTGCAGAGTACAATCCATCTCAATAATGAGTCAAGCCGAAACAAACAAATCCTTAATCCATGGTTTAAGAGAGTTGTGCACAATCTGCACAGCTGTTCATGTTCTCCACGCAGATGGTTTCAGTTCTATTTGCCCATGTTGGAGAGAGTTCTGCTTCCATCCCAGTACAACAGAAACAATTTCATTGGTGAGATTCACAAAATTGAAAAATGACATTACAAATGTGAATTCTGTACACAAAAAACAGCAGCTATAAAAACTGTTGGCATCAAGGTCCGTAGATTATCCAGACTAAATGCATATATCAAGGCATGTTGCTGTTAAATGTATGAATGTAATTTTGAAATGTTAAACAAAATTCCATCTATTTACACTGTATGTGGATGGAGCTTGGGCTCTGGGAAATTATGAAGGTCATTTTTCACTTTTTCTTATGTTTTACATAAGGTCAAAGTGCTTAATGGATTAATCAAGAAAATATGGCGCAGATTATTCAATAATGAACATAATTGTTGCATCCCTTCCCTCAAACTCTGGATTTTTTTGGCCCTTTCATACTCAGCAAAACTTCTTTCACCTTAAAGCCCAGCTAATATAATGAGTAGCATTAACCTTTATCTATTAATATAGATGTTGTTAGTGTGTATTTTAGGAAAAATGGCCACGCTCTTACTCTGAAAAACTGTAGTGGCCCTGGCAGGGATTCCAGTGGAAACAAAGGCCACCCCTGCTAACGTCATACAAATAAATATAAAAGATTAACCTTGAGGGGAAAACGGCAGAGGAACTTCTTCACACAGCAAATTCCATTTATCTACCGAGTGTGTTTAGTGCATTCATCTACAAGCTAAATTTATCACAAGATGAGATGGGTCACTATCTGTGTAGCTTACTATCTTAGCTAAACAATAACCTGGGAGAAACTCTGCCTGCCCTAATAAAACCAAAACTATTTGTGTAGATAGATCCTGCTAGAATTAGTAGTAATGAAATATGTTTTTGTAACTAGTCTAAACTGATACTAACATTCTTGGTATTGGAAAACGTACCAGTTGGAATGCAGCGATGCTCCATACTTAACCACAGAGGGTGACATGACATACTGTATAATAAGGAATGTCAACAGCAGGAAATTCTCTCCTGGCTATTGGCTTAGATATTTAGAATAATATTCGCTGTGAGGATTAGGTTAAAAGCTCTCAACACATCCTGATCATTACTTCCAACACAATGAACGGCATGAAGAGGGACAGAGCAGGATGTTGGCGTTTAGGTAACCACTCAAATTCCAAACACAAGATCCTGATGATCTCTGTTGATCTGTAATTATACAGACTAAAAACAGTGTAATTACAGATCAAGTGTGTATTCCCAC
Source organism: Lepomis gibbosus (assembly GCA_029875015.1). Taxonomy (NCBI): domain Eukaryota; kingdom Metazoa; phylum Chordata; class Actinopteri; order Centrarchiformes; family Centrarchidae; genus Lepomis; species Lepomis gibbosus. Next base: position 5,936 of record JAPMOB010213701.1, on the reverse strand, counting down.
ACAACAGCACAAGGCGCATAACATCACAGGTATTATCTCGCTGCTTGGAGGTTTGTGCTTTGTTTGCATGTGACTCTGCTCTTCTCTGCATTGATGTGGTCTTCAGATTGAGTTACACTGGGCCTAGCTTGGAGGGAAGCCACCAGTCAAGCTCAGGTAAACAGCAGGGAACCTCTTTTGTCTCCAGACTGACTGAGGGTCTGTTTGTGGCTCTGCGGTCTGGTTTTTCAGTGGCAGTCAGTATATTTGGTTCACCTTTTTCACCTCTGTAGGCTTGTTTGGAAATGATCCAAACTCAGTTCTTTGTGACATACTAAAAAATGTACAGTTTGACAGGGCCCAGAAGTAATCATTCTCCTCAGAGTAGAAAAGCTATGGAGTAGAAGGACCTGCTTTCAGAAATATTTTGCTTGCTTTTTAAAGGTTCTGCATTGAGTTTGTTTTTTTACATCTAGCTGCGCTATAGGTTTTTCATGCTGTTTTGCTTACCTAGTGCACGCACACAAGGATCCACATGCACGCTTAGTGCATCCGGGTAACCCCAATACCGATCATGTCACCCCATTTCACTGATCTATAAATAATGGTACACCAAGATATGCAGCAATTCACCAGCAAAGGCAAGGAAAAGGAAGGCTGCTTAGGTAGTAAACATTGATAAACAATCTTAATCTAAAAAAAAAAAAAATCAGCTTTGCATTTGTTTTATGTTGAAGGAAATTAAAACCATTTGTTATAACTTTTGTTTATTTAGAAGAAAACTCCACAAGACCACTTTTATAAGATCCCCAGTATTCATCTACATAGAAACACAAGAGTCTCCTGGGGCCTCTACCATGAAGCAGGTTCAACATACCTAGGATATCTTTGACTTATATAATAATTACCTACTATCAATATAAATACGTTATATAGCCCAAAGGATACTAAAGGACAGTTCCCACCCAGCCACAGCCTGTTCACCCTGCTGCCTCCTTGGAAGAGAGACGGAAGTTTCTGCTTCAGCAGCACCAGACTGCAGAGCAGCTTTTCCCCACAAGCTATCAGACTCTTAAACTCTAATTCGTTCTCAGCACTGCTCCATTGAATATGGTTTATTTCTGTTTACCACTTTTATAATTGCTTCTGTATTAATGTATATTGTCTGCTATGTGGCAGAAGGAAGTTACAAACTCAATTTCACTATGTAACCTGTTGTAATGTGATAAATAAACCTACCTTGTACCTTGGTGATGCACTGCTATAGCAAATAATCTGCATTAAGTACCACTCACTTACCCTGGTGACGACTACTTTTGCGCCCTTGTTGATAAGCTGGACCACATTGTCAGCTTGTCCCTTGTGTGAAGCTATGAGGAGGCGCTCGGAAAGTGCGAGGACCTCAGCCGCATCCTGCTGGCTCATGAAGCTGCTGTCACAGTTGGACACGGTGCTCCAGATGGTGGGGAAGGCAGCTGTGGCGATGGTCTCCGATGCCCTCTAACTCATGGCGAGTTCTGCTGCAGACAGGTGTCAAAATAGGAGCTGGAAAGTCTGTCAGTGCTTTCTTCTGTTGCTACAAACTCCACACATTTTCAGGATCCACCCACTTCATCCTCTCAGCTGTTGGAAAGAAAACAGGAAACACATGGAGCGAAAACAAGCCAGTATGTTCTCTACTCATAGTAGGCTGGCCAACAGGAAAACAGGGGGGGTGGCCTGTGGGAATGGAGTAGACTGACATTACTGCTGTCGGTAAAGTGACTAAACGCTAAAAGGCTGCAGTACCTGAAATGTCTCATGTGATTTTTTTTAAAATCACATTGAAAGTCAGACATCAAGCGGTCATAAACTCTCTGCAGTGTAACAGGTATGCATCACATCCTGACAAATTGGGCATGTCACGTCTCCCAAAGAGATCCTCTTATCTCCCAGTGTGCTTCAATGTACAGGGATTGCCTGCTGACATTATCTAGAACCTTCAATGGCATAAGCTGTGAAAATGTGTTAAAACAAAGGAAAAATCTATCAACTTTTGTCTTCTCTTAGTTTGAAGTGTTGATGCAGATTTTAAGGATTGTGTTGCAACCATGTTACACTGCTGTGGACTGCTCCCTCAATACTGGAACCAATCTATCCCAATTAGTCACATAGCCACAAACACATTGAAAAACAGGTTCCAAGTAGAAAAATACTAAAGTTACTATTTAAGCTGGAACTGAAACAGGATAATCCATGCTCACTAAGCTCAACACGAGGAAAACACACTACAGCAGACTACAGTACACAAAGAGGAAAGGGAAAACTTTAAGAGCTGAATACACAACAAAACCAGCTCTATTCAAAAGTTAAATGTTGAAATGTAAATAAATGCAAAATGCACATGTGGGTCATGTTCTATTTGTAAATCGAATCGCATTTGTTTTCAGAATTTTGAAACTACTGGTTCTAAAAATTACAATCTCTACAAATGCACTTGTCAAGACATGCTTACAAATTCTGTGCAATGCTCAGCATTCAAGTGTCAAAGCTGCGCCTGCAGGTCAGTGTATTTGTGGATTGCTTCACCTTTGTCAACAAATAATTTTTAATCTTTTTTTTTTTTTACAACAGAGACTGATACTGTGTGTACACGTCGAAGAGGACAGGAGCCTCCACAAGACTGCCGTTAACTTACATTGAACAAATAGTAACACTCTTTAGATGACAACAATGTACATATTTTGGATAGGGAGGACAGATGGTTTAAAAAAGGGTCAAAGAAGCCATCCACACCAGAGTCATCAGAGAACCATCCTTCAACCTGGGAGGAGGGCTGAGACACCACTTATCCCACACTTTCATCCCTTCCCAGGAAACTGAATTAAATGCTCACATCTGTCTTCATGTGACAGTGCCTATGACGGTTGTTCAGACTTGGCTTCACGACTGTAGTTATAACAGTTAGGAGCACTGATGAATCACCTTAATAACGACAGCAGCACAGAGGTTTAATAGCTGGGACTCCCTGCCAGTCAGTCAGAAATAAAGAAGCATCTTGGATGAGAGGTTAAACATCTTTCAGTATCCAGTTATCCCAGCATTGAGTCCCTGAGCAAGATACTTAACCCCTCGTTGCTGACCTCTGACATACTTAGAAATTGTAAGTCGCTTTGGACAAAAGCGTCAGCTAAACTAGTAAAAGAAAATTCTCTGAATTTTGTTTTTATTTTCTGCCTACAGAACCACAGTTTCAACCAAGTCTGACCAAGTTCTCCAAATAAGTACCTTCTGCTTTGCTGTGCCTTCCACAGAGTTCATGTAATGCAGCGAACAAACACCAGAGTCCTGTCAAAAGCATTCTGACTGACACTGGACCAAATGTCCATCCTAAGAATCAGCTCTTACAGTCCCACAACCTTTCTACATTTCACTGATGTACAATATGGTTGCTGCTCAGGAAAATAAGGATGAGTGTACTTGCTTAATTATAAAGTAAAAACACACAAAATACTGACATTTTCCAATGTGTTTTTCTCAACAGGAACAGAAAAAGTTGAACAAGGATAAGAAGAATTACAGACTTTTTGGGTCACCAGTCCAAAAATACCTTTTTTGCCACATTATGAAAAGCTTTTTAAAACCTTTATCACAAAAAAACTCTACTGTGATTGGTGCATTGCAGCTTGTGGAGTCTGGACTTGTAGTTTTTGAACGAGGGACAGATACTCGATACACCAGCAGCACCCACACTTTATGTAACCAAGATTAGCAAACAATATTTGAAATAACTTTAGTAAAACAGAAGAGGGGGAATGTGTTGCTCTCAGGATGCAACATGGAGGATAAGTGCATACTGACACACTGGCATCCTGACTCTGGCTAAATCTTCATCTGTGCAGATGTACTATCCACAAACTGGAGGAGGAACTTGTATAAATGACTGTATTAGTAAAATAATCTAGGCTGTTATTGGTCGGTTGACAAAAAGTGACACAGAAAAGAACATTGTCTTTATGAAAAGTTGAACATTTCAACAAATTAACTAGCCAAACCCAGACCATTATCTTCTCACTATTTTATTCTGCGTTCCCTCTTCAGCTGCCGACGACACATCTCTATCACAAAGCAAGCAGCCCACTGCCATTTCTCCCCGTGCGAGAGAGTGTGAGAGGCTGAGCTGAGCAGACAATAGTTTAGTTAGGCAGAGGAGATCCAAGGAGAGCTGACGGGATGAGAGCTATTTCCAGATGCGTAACTAAAACAACACGTTATTACGTAAAATTCGCTTTTAAATTTTTAGCCTTCTATCGTAAAACTTTGATTAACAGCCCAGGCTTTCATTTGCTAAAAACACTGATTTGACCCTGCCTATATTTGGACCAGGTATCCATATGGGACAGGCCTTTGATTCCTCTTGCACAAAACTGAAATAGACTACTACAAACCAGTTTATTTCAAACAGAATATTACTTTTTTATAAAAATTATCCAATATCAAATACACATCATTCATTTGACCTAGCTACGACAGAGAGCTTATGCGCTTTTATTTTGAAGGCAGCAACGTAACGAAAACAGCATCACGGTGCAGGACGAGAGAAGTGTGGCAGAAGTTAGCAGACAGAGAGCGATGGACTTCACATGGCAGGATTCATAACTTGGAGTAATTTTTATGAAAAGCTGTTTATTCTTTAGATCAGTGGACCCTTACAGAAGGACTGAAGGAATATAAATAATCAAGGAGCGGACACATTCAGACTTAACAAGTGCTTCAAAGGTAAGGTGAGTCGGCACTTTTCTTTTTTTTCATCTCTTGTACCATGCAGGTTACACCGGTAAATCTAGAAGAATAAGCCTTTAGGGCTTGTTGTTTCCGTTGAATGAACTGAACAGTTGTGTTGTGGAGAATTCAACCGATGTAACAATCTGTAGCATGTCCATACTGACATACTGATCGTATGTTTAAACATTAATATTTGGATTAACCATCTAAGCAGCTTAGAAACAGCTAAAGCGGGCGACCCCGCAGGGTTTAAGAGGTTTTATACATCCACACAACTTCTATAAAAACCAGACCAGGCATTTAACAGAATGTGTTCCCACACCAGGCCAGAGAGAAAAAAAAATTCTTCTTCTGCAATCCGTCTAATATAATTATTACTGGTTTGATCTGTTCTGAATTAAGCGATTGTAAAATGAATAACAGCAGTATGGCAGTTATGTCGTTTATCATCACTCAGTTTAAAGCGCCCCCACACACCGGAGGGATTCATTTTGTTTTCCTTTTGAAATGAACTGGAGCGTTACGTTCACTGCAGTGAGTGGAAGTCAGGCGTGCAAAAAAATCCTGAATATTCCAATCCCAAAATAAAAATCAAATACCCAATAAACAAAAAAAAAATCTACTAACTATATGGAAACCCTGGCATCAGAGCTGTAAAATACCAAACGCTTAAGTACAAATCAATAAAACGGCACAAGTACTCACAAATACACAAATCCTGTGTGTAAAATGAATGAGAATTCCATTGTATGCAACTGTTTGAAAAAAATGACTATTTCCTCTGTGGAATCATGCCTGCCATACACACTCAAAATGTTTTTTGACCAGAATGTTACAACTGTCCAGCTATGCTCAGGGGAGAAGTCGCTGTTGGCACTTCTCGAGCGTACTGACTGGTGGACAGGCATTAGATAGAGTAGAGGGACTTTTTTTTTTGCAATGCCTGCCTAGTGAATACAGGGATAGCAAGATGACTACTCACAATGAAAATGGTGTGGAGCATAGTGATTCAACACGCACCTGTCTTTACGGACGATGGGAAAGGTAAAAAGCCACTACAGAATGACTCTTCTGCGCTGGAAGCAGTCCTGTTACAAAATAACTGCTGTGTCTTTGTACTTGTAAAAGGATGTGTAGTTTGTCAAGGTTGCATGAGGGATCTACTGGGTGTGACATGTTACCTTCCAATATAT
>JAPMOB010213698.1:118-21323 GCA_029875015.1 Lepomis gibbosus | reverse complement strand
AGATTACTTCTAACTACTTCCTCCAGTGTGACATCCTGCTTCTTTCACTATAGAAACAAGGCAACTGTAAAACTGTACAAGATAGGACTTGTTCTCGTCACCACCATCTATTAAGAAACCCAACACATACATGAGGGGCCTGATGCTGCACCCTAAGTGCCCATGATAAGATAGAAAGCATTACATCATGCCACGGTACATCCGTGTGCACTATCAACATACAGGTTAATCTCTGTAATTCCATAGCAGTTTCTGATATCTTCCAATATGGCTAAAAGCCATTCCAGTGAAATGTAAAACTATAAAAAAGGGCTAGATTGACATATCTAGGGTAAGTCTATCTAGGCCATAGTCTACACTAGATAGAAGTCCTGAAGAGCATGGAGATGTGAAACTACAGTGGCATCATGCTTATTGATAACGCTTTAAACAGGGCCCTTTAGTTTTGTCTGAATGCTTATTTGGCTCCTTATATGTTTTTTTACTAGTGGAGTTCTGATCTGGACAATAAAGATGTTCAAAACTAAAGGCTTGTTTCACCCACATGTTAAAGTCATCTATCTCTTAGAAGGAAATTTTAAAAAAAATGCTGTGGTCTGCACCAGCTCTGTACAGACTCCAGATTATTCTCTAGAGATTCTGGTGTTTGAGCTTGTTTTCCTTAAACTGCCTATGAGTAAGATTTTGTCGACTACTAGTGGAACTATAATAAAATACACTGTAGTAGATAACAGACCGTCATGGACAAAACCTCTGTAAAATGTGAAATTGTAATCTTCTGAGCTGGAATATTCTGTTCTGACTGAATCATGGTGTTATAATAAGATTTTTTACATTTATTTATAATAAAGTAAAGTAAGAACATTGTGTTTTAACATTGTAACTTTATATTGTAAACTAACAACTATTGTAAGGTACACCACAGTATGCTAACATGCTCACAATGACAATGAACTAAGTACAGCTGAAATTGATGAGAAGGCCATTTGTATTGCAGGAATTTGGTCATAAAGACAAATAATGGACAAATTGAAAATTGAAAATAGTTGTTGAGATATATCAGTCCAGGCAAAAGTGGTAGACAGACCAAGAGACTGACATTGCCTTCTCTGGAGCCATTTCGCTAGCAAGGTTAACAGGATTTACTCTCAATACTCTCAATACTTTCTATTTCATCATTCTAAAATATGACTTACCCTATTCCTAACATGTCACTGGAAAGAAAGTTATAGATATACACTGCAATAATATAAATTAGAACAGTCAATTTATGCAGTCTACATTTATGAACTTGTGTTTCTGATTGTTGTTCTTTTAAAATAACATTATTTGTATTAATAACCGATGTTTGATGTATAATAATACACAGTTCCCGTCTGAATGTCGTTCCAAACGAACTCTGGATTGGTGTGGAGTGGAAAATGATTTATGTGCCTTTTAAAAATGTACACTACGCTACTGCTTTATCATTTTCATTCCTCTTAACGTCCACTTCTAAGATGATTGGATAACACGCATTCGGTCTTTCAGTACATTAACAGCAAATAGCAAGAAGCAAACAAATCAGTAATTACCAGAAATGATCAGATAAATTACTTGAAGATTGCTTCCTTAGCTTTATTTATTGCATGTTACTGTGATAATGTGATGTTAGTGATGCATTTGAACTTAATGAGCTGAGACAATGAAAAATTAGCAGCTACTAAATTGATACATTGCTGTTCTTTTCACTGATTTTCCCTATGGGACGCTGCTGCTGATGGGCCCATACTGAGTGTTTTTTTTTCTGCCTCTTAGGTCTTTGTGTCACTTCTTTGCAATTCAAATGGAAGCAGATTTTTCAATGTGGGCTAAGCTCACAATATATTATTATAATGTCGGGACAGTTTGGGCAGTGGTTCCCAATATTTTTAGCTTGTACAATGATAAAATGAAGCAATGTCTGTTTGTCGCCCATTATCACCAGATCCATATGTGAATGGACTATGCCCAGGTCAACCAGAGTGATTTTGGTAACAGTGTTATTTAGTAATGTGGTTTACATTTTTGGGGAATCAGTCTTGCAAGACTTTTATTTTAGTTCACTTAATTGTGGTCAATTTAAAAGCAGTTGTTGATTTTTTTGGAAATTAGACAAACATCTAAAAAAAAAGGTGGAAATAATTCTGTCTAGCATGGCATGTTTTGTTCTGTTTTCCTATCTTATTAATCACCTTGCCACCCTTCAGATTTATTTTGCAACCCCCTGAGCGGGTCCCCACTCTCAAGCTGGGAACCAATGGCAAAGGCAATTGCATATTATATTTCTGATTATATGTCTGTCACTGAGCCGTCAATGACAGTTTGAAATAGTCTGCAAGTCTGACAACATAAGTGCAACTCAAACTGAAATTCTGAACAAAGCACCTAATTGTTGGCATATTTTTTAAATGGAAGGTGTAGTTCAACACAGGTTACATTTATGAATTAGTCAGAGCAGTTGTCACTCAAGTCCTCTTCATCTGTGGCCAATATTCTAGTCCTAGTCATCTTAAGGTGTTCATTCTACCATGTGACAGCTCCCGTAGGTGAGTGGGCCCCACTCTAAAAGCCCATCCAGACATAGATGCGTGGCACTGGTGACCTTTAATTTCATTCAGACTGTGTACAAATGACTTCAGCATAGCCCACTAAGGGAAAAAAGCCTGTGAAAGAAAGTCTTTGCAAGATTGTAGCTACTCTGGGTTTCGGCACACTGGCATTATCTACTCCCTTGCTTTAATGACTTCCCGCCGAGAGGAGCCACGGTGAGAGCCTTGGCAGTCAGACTAAGAATAGCATTAGACACAAGGTTATCTGGGCATTACACTCACTGTAACATGCAATTAACTCTACTCCTCCATTTTCATTACACAATTATTCATTAATGTCAATTTAATTTTATGCATTGTTCTACATGACCAAAGCCTGATTACGGGGCCCTTGCACTCCAATATCCCAAGTTAACTGGTGCCAGCCTCACTTGCAGGCCGACTAATTGCAATTTAGCCCTAGACAGCACCTCCCTCTTTAGGCTGTCCTTAATGGAGCAACTGATTCACAGACAGGTAACGATTGGAAAGACAAAGTGCTTCTCTCTCTGAATGGAAAACAAATGCACTGCTGCTAAGCTGTTTTCTTTGTGATAGCACTAAGGTCTGCCCTTTGTATTCAGAGAGGGACAAGAGGTAATATGTTTCCTTAAATCCTATTTGTCTTCCAATTCTATCTCCATATAGAAATAAGAAGACCCTATTAAATCACACAAGAATGTCTATACAGGGGGAGCAATGGAATTTAGTTTATGGAAAGATAACAATTTGCATTCGCCATGAACTAGCCAACAATATTCAAAAATGGCCCGAAGATATGTATTCTCTGTTTGGACTGTAGGTGTCTTATATATTCCATACATTTTTTTTACTGGGTCATACACATTTCTTCACCTATAGCTGGAGCGTCTCCTACTCCTACTTCTAGGCAACGATGCTAAGTGTATGGCAAGGTATGTCAAGAAGAACAGTCAAACAGTCATGTCTAACAAATTGCCACTTTCAAAGCAGTCAAATGAAGATGGAGGAAACTTACAGAGGCCAAAGGAATACAATCTGTTGGGGGAGTTGACTGTTTCTCCCCCTTACAGGTCTAGTCTCATGCCTCTGTTACTCAGAACTAGTGATGGGGAGCCAGTTAAAACCAGCCCAAATCCTTATTCCTTTATGAATACAAAGAGCTAAGAGAGCTAATGCTGTGCGTGTTGCTATGCTGTACTGCTGTACTGGCAGGAAGCTGCTTTTGCAGCATTTGTCATTTTGCTAAATGTGGCAAAGTTTAGCCCAATTATTCCTTGATAAATCAGAAGTGGTGTGATTTTATGTTGTTTCCTCAAATTTTAATTGTATCTTTTTGTGTTAGAGGAGTTTGCATATCTCAGTAATCTCTGGCGGTAGTCTGATTAGGGAAACTGATTAGGGAGGCTGGGTGGCTGCCTATTCATATCCAACACTGGTTTGTTTAGATGTATGAGTGTGCGAGTTGCTATCAATTAAGTGTTCATACGTAATAGTAACAGAAAGTAGCTAAGTCTGGTGTGCCAGCAAGTTGCATCTTCAGTCGATCTTTATGCAGTCAGCTTCAGTAGCTTTTTCAGGTAGTTACTTTCTGTGTTTACTTGCTGTTAGACTCAGCGACAGGCTTTTGAGATGATTTATGTAGAATTTGAATTATTTGGGCAGCTATAGGAGGCTCACTGTTTTATCATGTCTCCCAGATTTTTACAACACAGGTGGCAAGCAGGCCATAATTATGAGAGAAAGATCCAGATTTAAAAATATCACTTTCCTTTAAATCTACTTCCTGTAGTTGCCCCTAAGGTAGTTGCCTAATGTTGCTTAGGATGTCATGGTCTAGCTAAGGGTTAACTGGCCACCAGAGTTTCTCTGGAGAACACCATAATTAGGGGGACCCTGGTGTTCCTGATTTGGGAGACATTCTCTTGGAGCTTCTTGAACTAGTTGAAGAAGTCTTGTTAAACCATGGTTTGTCTGGCCCCTTACTGAGGGACCTGACCGGTGGACTGCAGCGCTAGCTATGGATTGTTTATAACAATAACCATACTTCAATACAAAGGGCTCGTAAATGTACATGGTACCAGTAAAACTAGACTGTGTAGTTGTGTTATTACACTGGGCAGCAGGGACAGCTCCTAACAAGGCCTGGTAAACTAAAAAAAGTGTAGTAGAGCCTGACAGAAAAGGGTTTTTTGAGACCAATAACAATTTTAGAGGGGAAAAATTCTGATTACTGATATAGTGGCCAATATAGTAAATTAATGAACTGGAATAAAAATAGACCTTTTCTATATGAATAGTGCACCAATATGAGTATGCAAAGGTACCCAGATAGGTGCTCTGTTAAACTAATAACTTTATTAAAGTATAAAAATATTAATTAACGTTATAATTTTTTTATGTAGAATCTCTTGATGGACAGTTAGCTTTTCTTGTTTTTTAAACACATTTTAACTGCTCATATATTATATGTATAAATGTATGTATATTGATCTGATTGATCTGAGTCCTTTACGACGACATAAGGTAGCATTGAACTATCATGGTACAATGCATCATTAAACTAACCAACATCTGAAATACAACCGTTTGAACCATGTTAGTTTGAACCAACATATTTCAAACTACAAAGTTTACAGATGTGTTCAGCAGGAAACTTGCAAAAGTCACAAACTTTGTCATATTATGCCTAAATATGACAGAGTTGACAGATATGAAGATAGATTATTATACAAAATTATTATTCAGGCTTTTCATATTGTAGTCGTGTACCAACGATAACAAGAAAATCAACAATAAGACTGTTGTAGATTGTTCAGTATGCCTCACAGTGCTTTCAGTTGTGAAGGAAAGTTAGTCTCTTGATGGACAGTTAGCTTTTCTTGTTGCTAAAGTAACCGCTAACTATGTCTAATGGTAGCTGAGTTAGCTAGTTAGCTCAGTTAGCCATGCAGCGAGAGGCCCCATTAGCTAGATGACAGTGGCTAGACTGGGAGCTAGCAGCCTGGTCCAAAGCTCCTGTATACTCACAGTGTAAACATCAGCCCCACTGTGATGCTCGAGCTTCCAGTCCAAGCAGAGTCAGCTAAGCATAATAATTTTGCTAGCTGCACAGGTCACTGAGTTAACTAACTAATGTTACAGTTAGCAGTAGTTTTCCAGTTTCTGTGAATAAAGTTATAAAAATTGTGTGCATAGCAAGCAGAGACTTCCACCTGCCAAGCCGGCTAACTCCGGGGGCTCCAATTTCCCCCACCATCAAAAACATGTTAGTTCTTTAGTCAGTGCCATTGATCAGACACTGATAAAGATCTGGAGGTGGCCCCAGGACGCTGCATAGTGGCTGCCCACTGCTCCCTTGAGGGATGGATTAAACGCAGAGAATGTATTTCGTAACATGTATGTGTATGTGACAATAAAATACCTTTACTTTTACTTTACTTCAAAAAACTGACTTCAGGTTTAGCCCTCCGCTAAGTTGGGGATGTAATGATTAAATCGTGCAGCTCTTCTTGACTTTCTAAATGCTATCGGACCAAATGATACAAATTGTGATTGTGAAGTGAATGAAATGACTCATTTTGCGGGTTGTGGTTGAAAATATCTGCTTGAAATCAGAATGTAAGTCTATGGGGAAAAGTATTTGTTCATTATATGACAGACCTGGGAGATGTTATTCCACAGTTTGGCCACTATGCCAAATTGGCTTCAAAGCACGATGCACTTCTTGGCGGCTTGTTACACTGGCTACTCCAGTGGAATCCCAGAATAAAAATACAGAGCTGGAAATTAACATCATAGATCCCCTTTGAGATTTTTTACTGTGGACCAAAATATTGGACCGAGGGATGGAAATCCCTTGAGCCGCATTGGTAGAGTGGCTAAAAAAAGTCTACGACTGACCTTTCAGTTCCATCCATCTGATGGTAATTAGGTGCTGCAATCCCAGTGTTTATGAAGGTATTAACACAACAACTGTTTGGGCTTTTCCTCCCATCCGCTCCCGTCCTCTGTAATGTCTTTCACAGCAAGCAGTAGTGTTTTGTGCGATAACCAAAACCGTATTTAAGAGCAGCAAATTGTTTCACACTCTTCTGTCAGGAAATTTGCCTCATGGAATAATGGTAAAAAATTATAAGCCACGAGGGACTTTTTTTTTAATACACCTGACATGGAACACATGATTAAAGAGTGCAAATTTGGGGGTCACCCCAGGCCAATTGGACCTGTCTTTCATGCACTGATTCACATCAAAGAGTCTCAGGCAAGACTCCTTAAGGCATACAGTATGTGATCAAAGCACTCTCCTCTTTGTAAATTCTATTTTATCCTTGTTGTTCATATTATGTTTCAGCGTAACCATACAAATCGCATGCATAATTGGAAGGGTAAAAGACATTTTAATTCTTCCAGAACCATATTTCATGCACAAAACAAGAAATTGTGATGTAAGATAATGATTAATGTACTTCTTTGTTGATTGACCATTGAAAAGACTACTCTTTTATTCTTCTGTTCAGCAGACTTTGTAAGCAGTAGGGCAGCAATTATTGTTCATTTTCAGACTGAGAATAATCAAGGCCTTCAAAAGAAAATTAGATAATAAGCATATAAAATATGAAAGGAAAGAAACAGCCAACTAGAGTCTTCTCTCACAATAAAAGAAGATGTGATTAGCATGACCAAAGGTTTGCAACATTTTGTCTGAATATAATAGATATAATTACTTTCGTGTTGAATTGAATTCACTTCATAACAATATATCAGAATGAGGTGAAATATGTCTGGATAAAAAGTGTGATTTTGTTTTCTTCTATATCTTCTAGTAGTGAATGTAAATCATATTACAGTCTGTTGTTATTGTTATTTTATTTATAAAAATGTCTTTTTAAAAGCATGATACATTCATATTCTTTTGCTTTTGCATCAACATACATACACACTGTAAGAGAAAAAAATGACTTGGGTCCTGCACATGACTCAACATATATGATATGTATAATGGTGTCTGAGCTTCTGAGCTAATCAACTGGAGTACTCTTCATGAGGTTTGACAAATTTGCTTCTCCCTCTACACTTCACATTGTACTGAATTCCTCTCATGCTAACATGTGGCACCATTTAATTTAATTGTAACACTTAGATATGTTCTGTGGAAATGAGCCGAAATAATGTGTGCTAATTGCTAAACTACTTTTTAACATATTTGCCCTCCTTGAGCACTGTTTTGGGTGGGTCAAGAATAGTTGACCCACCCAAAATAGTTGACTACTGATAATGCAGCTACAATGTGTGCAATGTGCTGCCACTTCCTAAGATCTGATTGATTAGAATGGCTGTTAAGAATTTCATCACAGTTCATCCTGGGCTTGGCACACTACATTGAAATAAATAATATATCCGGACACATCTGATCTGAGGCATAATAATTTTAGTCAGTAATAATAAATAGTTACATCCACCTATAACAAACAACAGTGAGAAAAATGTGTACTGGACATGAAATGTGTTAGTGTTAAGGTTAGGCTGGTAACCCTTCAGCGTCAACAAAATCCTGAGGGGTTATCAAAGAATGAGTTCAGAATAAATCAGGAACTTCTGCTAATGAATCACTAAAAGTCTGATTCAAGAGAATAGAAAGTTACTTGAGAACAAACTCCTGCATCCTTTGTTAAAGCTATAGTTAGACGTTTTGAATAATATGCTTATTGCTTTCTTGACAAGAGTTAGAAGAGTGGTTTCACATATCTATCTGTTCTATATGAAGCTGAAACGGTTAGGTTAGCTTAGCTTAGCATAAAGACTGGAAACTGGTGAAAACAGATAGCCTTGCTCCGTCCAAACGTAACAAAATCAGACTAACATTAGCTCTAACCAATTCCAGTTCACGTGTTAAATCTCATTTTGTTTATCCAAACATGGCACAGGGCTACTTTGTGTCTTTGTGCACTGCAGATGTATCCCCAGTTTTTCCATCTATGGTTTTGAATCTAAAACACTTTCTTTTCAGATGGTTTGGTGATTGAAAAGCTGCCATGACTTTAACTTTCTTAATTTACTTGGTTTGCACATAGAAAACAATAGCCTAGCTAGCTCATTAATAGGCAGTAGACATCAAACAGACTATGACAGATGATTATTTTATTGTTCCCAATGTTTGAACAGTGTGGCTCATTGATGAGTTTTTAATCATTGTTGGACAACAACAGAGCTCTATGGTAGAAGAAGCCGCGGCTTTAGGTTTCTCTAAATGGAACTTAAATAATATAAACCATCCCTGGCTTTGTCCTTTAACATTATTGCCAATCACTAAAACAATTAACATTTTACAATAGGACTTTTTTTGCTGCAGACATTCTGACATACTTATCTTGACAGAGTAGACAATGCACAGGTGTTACTAAGGAAATTAGCGATGGCTCTGTTCTGTTCAAGTGCCCCAGTAAGCCATGACATCCAGCCAGCGTAGACAATACCTGGAGCAGCTAGATGGAATTCAGCCATCATTCTTTTTATGATGTGCACCTGTGCTTTTCCTACTTTGACATGTCAAAATGTCTGCAATGAAAAACGCCTATGTAAGCAACTGTGACGTCCGAGATATCTAATGCAATGTGATCCAATAAGTAAATAACAGTTTTTACTCTATAGACAAGAGTAATGAAATCACAGAGACGTTTAAAAGTTCCCAGATGTTAATTGAGTCATGTGACTCTTTTGTTGTTCGAGTTAAAAAGAAAATTCACACCAATACTTTGTACAGTATGGGGCTATGTTGGTGTAGCAGAACCTACAGATTAGTGATAACTTAGCAGAGCTAAGCTTTCATCATGACTGCAAATGTTGATTTAGATTAGTGATAAAAAAATATATAAACAGTTATCAATCTGTCTGCTCTCTATTCACTTTCATTCTGTTGACGGTTGTTGTGCCGTCGTCCTGGTTGATTGGTGGGGACTGATGAACAGCTTTGTGCATCCCCCAATTTCTAATTTCTCTTTGTCTTTTAATTAAAACCCAGTTCTCTTCACCTCTGGCTGTATTGTGCAGCAGTACGACGAAAATGAAGCCCAGGGGTAAGAGCACTCCTCGTAAGACTATAATTGTCAAGATGAAACTCTCCTAAACAAGCTTCAGCTAAATACATTTTCAAACATGAATTTGAATAGAGCATTCCCTTGTACAGTGAATACATGCATCCAATATTTCGTTGTTGTTATATTATTAATCCAAACTATTAAATAATAAATGTCACTGTGAGTATCTCGTAGAATGAGACAATTTTCCTTTCATAATTAAAGTGTTCAAGTGTGTATGAAACTAAATGATAAAATTCAGGGCAACATAAAATATATTTTCATGTCAAATTAAAAATCAGTTAAGATTTGTTGATTTTTAAAAAAACATAAATGACGGTATTTATATAGCATATAAATAAATATAGCAATATAACATTTTAGAGATGCAATGTTCTTGCAGTACACAGCAGAGTGATTTTCTGGGTAATCAAGACAACAGGATAATTACATCTAGAAGAAAACATGCAGCACTTAAAATGCAGTTCTAACATTAGACAGATGCAATTAAAGGACATATGGGGGACACATTAGTATGAGCGCAGTAGGCCCTGGATGTTAATGGGAGACTGAACGCTCTCTGTACTCAGTTCTTCATGTGAAGTGTTGAGATGGGTCCTCTGATTGTCCACAGAGAATTGTTTACATTTCTTCAAAAGCTCCATTTTGCTTCCTCTGACAAGGTGGAATAAGTGACTTGGCCATGATGGATGGAGGCACCTGTCCTAATGGTGGCTCAAACTGTGCCCACTAGTGCACGGTACATTGATAAATTGACAACAGTTGGGACATGCTCTGCTAGCAGGGAGAATGAGGCTACTAGGACATCCGACTGCTCACCATGATTCCGTGTCAGTGTTATGGAACCTCACGATGTGGAAGTCCCCCAACAGCTGCAAAAGAGGAACGAGTGCTCGGAGGGGTATTTGACGATTAATGTTTGAGCTTTGTCTTTGCCAAAGAACAGAGATGAGACCTGCTGTAAAAGTTTAAAAGGCCTACAAATCTGCAACGCAAGTTAAAATTTGTACAAGAAAGCCAAATTAAAACTATATGGGTTTCCTTATATGGCCAGATTTTTATTTGTTTAACATTATCAGCAGAATCTGACAGTTGATATTATGTCAAAGATGTATCATGCTGCAGAGATATCTACTGAAGTTAGCATGCCAAGTGGCTAACCCCCACCTTCCTGTCTCATAATACTACTTATCCTACCTACTATGATAGGTGATAGTATGGCTCAGGCCTCCCCCTGTAGTTTAAGCTGGGAGATGTGTGCGAGCAGCAAGTTTGCTGTAACACAAGCTCTCTAAGGTTTTTTTAGTCTAATAAATAAACAAGTACACTCACAAAAATTTGAAAAAGGAAATTTTCGTTATCAAACAGAAAAATACAACCGTACAGCTTCTGAATTCATGTTTCTCTCCATCCATCGTCAACCGCTTATCCTGCGTGCAGGTTGCGGGGGGGCTGGAGCCTATCCTGGCCGGCATTGGGCGAAAGGCGGGGTACACCCTGGAGAGGTCGCCAGTCCATCGCCAGATACAGACAAACAACCACTCACGCTTAAGGACAATTTGGGAAACACCAATTAACCTAGCCTGCATATCTTTGGATGGTGGGAGGAAGCCGGAGCACTCGGAGAGAACCCACGCAGACACGGGGAGAAAGGCTTGGGTTTGAACCCACGACCTTTTTGCTGTGAGGCCTTCATGAATGAATTGCCTTGTTAACTCATTGTAAAACACACTTCATTCAAACTCGGCAGAAACAAAATGAAACTCAACAGAAACAAGTCTTTTCTATGTTCTAAATATCACAAGGTCTGGTTCCTGCTTCTTCATAGCTTGAGACATCATCATGCATAAAATAAAAGCTGTTTCCATACAGTAATAAATCCCACAAATAATGACTATAAAAACTGCAAATGTTTTTTAAAAAAAAGCTCCAGATACTTTTGTAATCAATCTTGCTGACTGTCCCTCAAACAACTCATACAGTTTATTATGAGCTTCAGTTCAGCTTACCTCAAATGAGACTCGTAAAGCTTCCCTTGGCATCCTACCTGCTGTCTGTTTGGCCTCAGTGTGATATGGGGTCCATAACAATCAGCACGATCCTAATTAGGGGTCCAAGCTCAAGGGGGCTGGGGGCCATGCACGCAAGGCAGTGTGGCTCCTAGTATAAGCCGTGCCGGAAACCCTATTGTAATTGCTCAGATTTTAATTTTTTACTGTTGGTTCAAGTTGTACTGCAGCCTACGCCATAAAAGTTATGCAAGTGATTTTCCCCGGAGAGGTATAGACTGCTGCACACACACTTCAGACGCAAATAATGACACAGGCCCACCAGCAGGTGGCACAATAATCAAGGTAAGTGCATTTTGAAAGTAACTCCAACGTATTCCTTTGCAAAAATCTTTTATGCACGCGTTCCCTGAATTGAGCTGCATCTCGTAAAATATATATTTCACCTATAATTGTGCTTCATGAAATTGAGAAATGTGCTCAATCTGCTTTTTTGAACTCCTCCTAGCTGGTGATTAATAATCCAAAAAATGCAGAGGTTATAAACAAACTACTTCTTGTAGGTTACAGTCAAAACAGGAAGTAATGGCATATCTCGATTAGCACGAAACTTGGGGCAGCACTTTTCCACGCCTTGCCAAGGCAAAATTTGGCGCCAATCGCCCACTAGGTGGTGCTTTTGTTGCAAAGTCATGAAATAAGCCAAACCTACTTTTTTAAACTCCACCTAGACAGATCTGGACTAAACTTTGCACATAGAACCTATGGACTCTTATTACAAACTTATTAAAATAATTTTCATACTCCAAGAAATACAAAACCTATGAAAAATCCTGCACTCATATAAAGGATGTGATGTCATGTCTTCATATTGGTCTGTCTGATTAACAAATCTTGGGCCAGTAGTTCCCCATGTCACACTGAGGCTCTGCACAAATGTGGTAGGTGGCACTTTTGATGCAAAATCATAAAAATATGCTTAAATTATTTTTGCAAACTAATGTTTTTGAACTAAATCTTTTTCAGTCTCTCTACTCGTGACTTGCAATGACACTGTGGGACTGCCGGTCTAACTTGCATTGCCTCGGTGTGCCACCAGATGCGGCCTGCGCCGGTTGGCTAGGACCTCATTAATACCTGCTTGCAGGTCTAGTTATTTTTAGCACTCGAAACTTGCTCTGAAGGAGAAAAGACCAATTTGAGGCCTTTAAAATGCCTTAACCTTCTTTTAAAGAGCCAATTAGCCAGCATATCTACCCACGAAGCCCAGCATTACACCATTTCTGTCACATCTTTGGAGAGAAACCTATTTTACACAATTAATGAGGATACTTTACAGTTAGCGTTTCAAAGCCCTAGCTCTATTGTTGTCTGTGCAAGTTTGTCTTTCAAAATCTCCTGCATGCGTGTCAGCACGTATTCTCTACCTGACAACACAGACCCATTTTTAAAGTGTGTTAAATTAAAACAGACTTAGAACCTTGAACACATATTCATGCTCAGGTTTCTACCCTTTGCAGACTGTGGCAGGTCATGTCGCACTGAGGAGAAGTCAGTAAATGAGACCTGTTAATCGCCCATCAACCCTCATATTGATAGAGTTTCTGCTAATTTAAATGAAGTTATTTGGAAAGCCTGTCCCTACAATGATTTCACATCTGCAATAGTTTACTTACTTACTTACTTTGGTGATTAGTCAAACTCCTCAGGCCTTATGAGATCAAATCCAGATGTTGCTGTTTGTTGACAGCTATGAGGGCTTAATAGAAAAACACATGTATATATCTAAGTAACAAACTAAAAAATATCCCAATTATTAAGAATTTTCCACAACAAATTGTCTACTGAAATGGAATTGCATAGTGATACATATAATTCCATTTTACAGACTATGTTTTTTATACTGTATCACAGAAAAATCACATTTGGAGGTAAAGCCTCTCTACACCACAAGTGACTCATGATTGTTAGTCATTTGTCTCATGGACATAAATGTCATTAATGCTCTTGTTTCAATTAAAGCTGTTGTCTCTTGGCTCTGTGCATGCATGCGTTCAGCCTTGTCACACATGCGTCACTGCAACCTGCTGCGCCTTGGAACGCTGCATAGTTTTCTACCTTTTTAAATACAAGTTTTGTTTTTTGTTTTTTTCTATTTATAATTTAACAAGCTGTGATCTTAAATAACTGGGAGCAGAAATTTTATACTGAAATGTCTTATTAAATACTTAAATACTGGAAAGGCCTCATCCTTCCATTACTTTCTCCAAATGTTTTGACTTTCAGCGTCTGTGTTTTCACTTTAAAGACATATTTGTTCCCAAAACAAATCCTCTCACAGCACCAGCGTGGCAGTAAGTATCTCTCCTCCTCCTCCACTGCTCACCAACTGAAGGCAGAAGCTCAAGAGAGTGCCATCAAAACTCCATGGAAACTAATTTGATCACTGCTACACCAGTCATACCATCTATATGTCTGTAGAAGAGCTTAGACAAATGTTTTCAGTTGGTCTCCAACAGATGTGATTCAAAATGACCTCTTCACTTTGTTGCTTTGCTGAAAAAGTGATAAATGGACATCTGGGTGACACGTTACACGTTAAGAGACCTGCCCTATCAACATCCCGGATCAAGCACCCGGATTAGGTGGTCCATGTTCCAAGCTGTCTGCGCAAGACTCTGGCAAGATGAGAAGAGGTGGACTCGGTGATTTACATCAATGTTGCTTGCTGACTGTTTATTGTGAAGATGAAACTTTCATATTATCATCTGGTTGCTGCTGTTTACAGTCGCCCCAGATGCAAATTCATAAAAACACACTGTGGAATGTTCGGGGTGTATACGTGTATGTATATATGTATATAAATAACTGTATATATTGTTTTATTTTGTTTTATATGTAACCATATTTTAATATAGGCCTACACTTGATCATATGTTGTGTTTGTAGCATGAAGGAACTACAAATTTCGTTTCGTTGTGCAGCCTTGTGCTGTATAATGACTAATAAACAACCTTGTAACTTGTACCATTCCCTGGGGTGATTTGATAACTGTACTGTGTTGCTAAGGAAAGTGAGCTCAGTAACATATAGTACAACTGAACATTTTAAATGGAAATGGCAGCACGGCCACATCAGAAAGTGCAAGGGCATAATTCCTTGAGAAATAGAAGCGATGTAGCACTCACAGGGCTAGTTGGTGGACTACTGTTTGCATGGTAACCACTAATATCTTAGCTAGCTGGGAACATGCTATTGCTGTCATTCACAACATTTTTTTAGCTTGCTACCTACCATGCTAACTGTCAGCTAAAGGCAACAGATAATTTTCATTGTGTATATTTGATCACTTCTGTGTTCATCATCAATCAAAAAATCCTGTAATTTAATCAAGCACATTGGTCAACATGTGACTGGGCCAGCATACGGATCATTTAAACTGCTGACACTTTTCAATACAGTTGTAAGTAGCAAATCTTCAATGGCACCTACACAATACGTACCAGTTTTCAAGTGTCATATTCATCCATGTGCACCATGTTTTCCGCTGTGATATAATTATGGTATTTAGCAAAGGCATTTCAACTTATATAAGTGACTCAGATCAATGCAAGGCTGGGGCAATGAAAATAAAAGTATAATAATAATAATAATTTGTGGCCGTGTATTTCATGTGTGGAAAATCAAGACAAAGAAATAGACAGAGAGCGGTTCATTTTGAGGGGGAGGTGTGTGTGCAATGTCACACATTTCAGGATTCACCCCCTCAGAGCATAAAATCATGTAAAGGCTTATAAGCAGTTTGCTTTGCTTCTACTTGACTTTTGTCATTTTTGTGATGTTGTCATCAGCTTAGCCTAGATGTTAGGAATTATTGGAAACCTGTGGCAAGCTTTAAAGTAGCACTAATTTATCCTCTGAGCTTATCATACCTTGCACGTTTGTAAAGCCACATAACCTACATGATTATTCAGCGTGTCAAACTCTTTCAGCTTTAGCAATAAAACAGAAAATGCAGGAAGTATCTGACTTTAAAACTTAAACAAAAAAAAAGAGAGCATATCCATGAATGCAGTGTCCCAGCTTGGTAAACTTGCACTTGAATCAATCAAGCCAAGAGAAGAGGCGATTGCCTATCTCACTGATAGCTGCAGGGCAAAAGTTGAGAAGCACAGGGCCAGGCAAAAACAAAATCTAAAGGCTGATCTATTTTCTTGTTTGGAAGTAATATGAGTTCCTACATACCTTCTTGTGATTTAAATCAAGGTCATTAACTGTGATGTGTTGGAGGATGCAGAAATTGGGACATTAATCCTGAGGAAATAGTTATCTGCCTGAGGAGGTGTGATCAGAATGCAATGGGACTGGATAGTAGTGGATGAAAAATGTGACAACAAGTCTATGTCACCAGACATTATCTTCCAATTTGTCCAACTTTTGCACATAACTTCTGAACTATTCAAGATGTCACTGAGAGAGGAAAATCTAGGGCCGTACCTCTTGTTCCCATGAGCCTCATTTTCTCAGCTATTTATCGTGCTTTGCTGAAATTCTCCCTCTGTTCTAGGCCTACTTCTCAAGAGGAAAGCCATATCAACAACAGGCTTTACATGCATTTATATAAGAGCAATGGTAGTATCACAGAAGTGTGAAAGCCTTGACAGGCTTATTTAAGAGAGGCCATTGTCTCTAATTTTGCTTGTTTTATTATATCATATATTAGTAAGAAACACATGTTTTCTGATCAGCTTCCATTTTAATTTGTCAAGAAGTTCTCTATGTTTCCTGTTTCAGTATGTTATGTACATTTCCACAGCACTAATTCTGTTAGTACAAGAGCAGAATCATGTCCAACGTGTGCTAATGACAGTATAGGTCAATGGGTCTCACTGACTATTGGACAGATTGCTGTGAAATTCGGTACAAACATCGATGGTCCCCAGATGATGAACTATAATAACTTTGATCCCTTGATGCTCCATCAAGCATCATCATGAGGTCAAAATTTGAGCATCTCCACTATTGGCTGTGGTTAAGATGCTGTCAAAGAAACCCAACACTTTCTTCACCGATGTTGACATTAAAAGCCTCCATAATTCATTGAAATAGTAGATTAGAAGCAATTGAAATTACAGTATTTCAGAGTATTACATGACCCTGTAGCAGTGATGGAAATAGGGCTTGGTCACACCAGCACTTAAAACAGTGAAATATGATTTTTATATAGTTATGAGACAGGAAAGAGTCAATCGTACAAATGCATTTTTCAAATATGTGTGTGAACAGCAACAGATCAGATGCCATTGACTTTTTCCTCCCCTTTCAATAACTATTTATTGAATTAAATGATATACAATCCTGAAAGCAAACATGCTGTAGGATACTATTTTTATTTCAAGACCAAAGATCAAAACTGTACATTAGGAACTGAATCAAAATGTTATTAGTCAAATTAAATCCATGCTCTCTTTTACCAACCATTAATCCTTTGTTCCTTGTGTTGACCAACACACAGCCTTTTTTTATTTTTGCTGTATCATTTATTTATTATTTATTGTATTATTATATTCTGAAACGGTCCATCTTACTTACATTTTATTGACTTTTCCTACCGGTGAATTCTGCAATGTACGTTAGAAAACCAGATTAGATCTTTGTGCATAAATGGGATTTCTTTCTACATCAAACTGAAATTGTGACCAAAGGAGATTAGTTAAGCTAAACCCAATCTAATTTCAGCTTTGCTCTCCAATTTGCATATTCTGTACCTGTAAGATAGGATGATTCACCTTTTACGCTTTCACAGATGGGATCATCAAGGATCAACTGATGCATCAACGTATTTTGATTTTCCTTTTTTTCCGGCATTAAGTAGCTTTTGATAAAGTCTTAATTTCCTTACTACATCATTATTAGCGTTTGATACCAACGTGCCATCTGGCAAATGTTAAAGCACAAGCAGATAAGAATTCATAATGAATATGGTTGACTCTATGACAGATTGTAATAAAAGAGAGGGGCTGTGACAATTATCGCAGAGACAGAGCGTGAGGGCATTTGACAATGTGGCAGGCCTGCACTCGCTAATTGCAAAGCTGCTCGTACATTTCCACTATCTCACCGACCATCAGAATTCCTTTATGTGCAATCACATCTTTTTTTTCATGTTTCCACTCATAAAATCCCACTCTCCTGCATAACTCAAATTGTGTATTTAAATGGATTTTATTTAGCAGTTAAATTGAGATTAGTGATATATAACAGAAGACCTATAACACTTTCCCACCTACACATGGTGAGAATGCATCCAAGTCGTTCTATTTCGCAGCCGTGTCAACTCCTCCCCAGCACCACCTGTCATCAGGATATTTTGCAGCAATATGAGAGGAAACACTTTGGAGATTGTGTGAGCTGTGTGCTTTCATCAGTGTCCCTTAATTAAATCTACCTTTCCCCAGGCTCCCCCGTGATCTCTGCAAATAAAATACAGAGTAAACACACCTAATTAAAGAAGTTAAAACACAACCCAACCAGGTTCTGCCTCAATGTCAGTGGCTGGCATATCTGCAGAGGCACTGCAATGCACTGTAATTCTTCCCCAGCTCACAGTCAGTGCAGGCTAAAATCATGTGTCATTAGTAAATTACACAGGTGCCAGACTGAGTTATCATCTTGAGTATGAAAAGCTTCATAATAACCTAAGGAGGTGCTTCTAAAACGGTCCTATCTTTTAAGCTAAATGAACACGCCACACTGATATGAGATTATCCAGCTTTAGAGCAGACACTGTTGCCCCGAGGCCTGCAGCCAGTTTATGAAGCACTATTTTCCCCTAATCTTTTTCAACCTCAACAAGCACAAGTACAGTGAAAAAGGAAGAAAAGAAGAGAGAAAAATGTGTTGTATAGTTTTTCATTTTAATTTTAAGAAAAACCTTGGAGACTGGACAGCAGTGGTGGGAGGGTTTAACATTATGAAATTCCAGTGCAGCTAAAAAGCTGTGAAAAACCTCATACCCAAATATCTTATGGAGGGATGGATATTTTGTGCTTTATGTAAGCAGTTGCATTATAGCAACAACCTAACTGGTTTCATTCTTATTCAACAACTTCACTATAAAATCATGTTCACAATATAAAATAAAAAATGGTAGTTGGGGTAGTTGGGGATTCCGATCTTGCACTAATTTAGTTTAGTTTTTATTATTTCCGTGTTATTTTTAATCTTTATGATTCCGCTGGCCGCTTGTTCCCGACTTTCACCACCATGAGTCCAGAGGAGGGGAATGGACTAAAACTGGTACAGATAAGGAACTGGAGGAAAGATTTAATATTCACCCAAAATACTAGGCTTATGTTGGCCCTATGAAATACAGTCACAGGAGAAGTTAAGTGAACCCTTTGGAATTACCTGGATTAATGAATAAATTAGTCATAAAATCATGATCTGGGCCTGTGTTTATCAAGCATCTAGAGCTGATTCATGACACTTTGCTGTACCGCAAACAGGAATTTGGATGATGAGATAGGCAAGGATCAATCACTGAATAGATTTCCTTATTTAGGAACATTCTCAGATAAATTCACAATGAATGGTGAAATTCCTAAGTGGAGTTGACATTCAACACACATTTGACAATAAAGAATTTTCAAGAGAATGCATTATGATATAAATACTAGAAATGAAAGATAAGAGCAGCCCTAAACCATGATTCCCCCTCCACCATTCTTTACAGATGGGATAAAGCTTTGATGTTGGTGCTGCGCCTTTTTTCCTCCACACATAGGGTTGTGTGTTCCTTCCAAACAACTCAACTTTGGTTTCACCTATCCACAGAGTAGTGCTGTAGAACATCCAGGTGCTCCTTTGCAACTTCCAGCAATGAGTTTTTTTGGACAGCAGTGGCTTCCTCTGCGGTGGCCTTCCATAAACTCCATTCTTGTTCAGTGTTTCACATCTTTGCAGGATGGCCACTCTTAGGGGCAGTAGCACTATGCTGAACTTTTCCATTTATAGACAGTTTGTCTTTCCATGGACTGATGAACATCAAGGCTTTTCGAGATAGGTATTTTGAGAGTTATTTTGTTCAAGGCATGGTTCACATCAGGCAATGCTTCATGAGAATTGCAAAATTAAATTTAGTGTGTGTTTTTTCATAGGCTCTAACCAACACCTACAATCTTGTCTCATCGATTGGACTCCAGGTTGGCTGATTCCTGACTCCAATTAGCTTTTGGAGAAATTATTAGCCTAGGTGTTCACGTACTTTTTCCACCCTGTACTGTGAATATTTCATGGAGTGTTTAATAAAAACATAAAAACATATAATTGTTTGTGTGGTATTCGTTTAAGCAGACTGTGACCAAACCAAGCAGACCAATTCATTCAGAAATCCAGGTAAATCCAAAGGGTTCCTAGGGGTGTAACAGTACATGTGTTTGTACCAGACCGTTTCGGTACAGGACTTTCGGAACAGTGTACATGTGCACCGAATGAGTTTCCATATGGACATAATAAGTGATGGACCAAGTCTCTGCCTTGCGGCACTACAGCGCTACGCAAGCAGCCGCTTTAGCCCAGCCTCTCACTGACTTAAGCATCACGGCCAGTGCAGACAAGCCAGAGCTTGAAAACCCTTATTGTTAAGGTCTTCTGTGTGGGAACACTTCGGTTTCCAGTGAAATACAACAACGGACAAGTCCAAAAGACAAAAGCAGTGGGCTGACATTTCTCTGTATTTATCGGGTATGTTTCTGGCAACACTTCAAACTTGCTTACTAACCAATGGTATCACACGAAGGAGAACGTCACTGCAACGAGGGAAAAAAACAAGAACGAGCACAGTGCAAACCACTTTCGGCATTTAAACAGAGTTTTTTTTATCCGAGCAGGCCTTCATCAAGCTGGGATTGATAATGATGGAATAAAAGAATAAGAAGAATGCTGCACTGTAATCCATATTATTTTAATTTTTTTTTATTAGCTGTATGTGGTATTGTTTTGAGAATATTTTATTTAGCGGAGAACTTGTTAGTACTTTGCAGCAGTATTTTATTTCTTATTCTTTTTTATTTTATACCAGTTATTTATTATGTGTGATTTGGAAGTTTGTTTAAAAATTGTAAAGTAATTTGGAGCGTTACAAAAGTCCATAATAAACAAGCAGCAATTTAATTGCATTTTTTCCCCTTACTGTACTGAAAATAAACCAAACCGTGACTTCAAAAATTGAAGTACATAACAAACCGAGTTTTTTGTGTACCGTTACACCCCTAGTTCACACACTTTTTCCTCCAGGTTCCTCCAACTCTATAATTTTTGTTTCAGTGAGTTTCAGTAATACATTTTCAGTAAGTTATCAGTATTTTGTAACACCTCGTAAATATTTTAATTTCAGTGAACGAAAATGTTTTTTCATGCCTGGTTTTTATGGAAGCATTTAGGGGTCATAATTGAAATTATCATGCAATCTTGAAAATGAAAATGTAATCTCACAATAACATTATCATTT
>JAPMOB010213696.1:0-13865 GCA_029875015.1 Lepomis gibbosus | reverse complement strand
TGTGGCTGTGAGAGGGTCACTGGTTTTCTGGTTGCCCTTTTTCACCCCACTGGTTTTGAGTGCATAAGTACCCCCCACAACTAGCTGCACGAAGACTTGGGGAGAGTTAGTTAGGTAGTCATTGTTGAAGTTAGTATAGGTATGGGGGGAGTCCTCTGCTCAGGTAGCCCAGGGTTTTTATCTGTAATGGAGGGCGTAGTGTATTATTTTAAACGCACACCTGCCGATATTGTCATGCCAACGGGTATTTGAAGAATGAGGGCCCCGTGTGGAAGCAATCTGTTTCTTCAACCATACAATTTTAATGCCTTGTGTTTTTCCTATGCCTCTACTCTCTTCCGTTCGTTTTCTTGGTCTTACTCTTAAAGTGCTCCTCTGGTACCGAGGTTGCAGAACTGGTGAGATGTGAGGATGCAGCTTGAATTGGAATGTATGGCAGATGGGTAATGTATTAATAGATACGGACTACCGCTTGACCATTCTGAAGCTAAATGGTAATGAGTTTTTGTATATTGTATTGTTATCTTTGTTGGGCCAAATTTAAGGTTCTTAGAAGAACCTTGTTCTTAAGGGGGGGAATGTTACGTATCCTCCCCCTGCCTGCTTTCTTCTCTTGCAGGAGGCTGCAGGCAGGGAGGCTGATTGGGCTGGGCTATCACCTGTGCAGCTCTACCTTGAGAGCTTATTTAACCAGGACTGATCAGTCTTTTGGCCTCTCTCTAACTAGGCTGACGTCCTACCGGGTTTGTCTTTTGTTTCATTTTTGGTTAATCCTGACAACACGCACACACATCTCACTCATCCATTCACTGCTGACACCACTGATAGTCACACTTTTCCACACCACATATTATTGATGTTTATTTAATACTTATTTTACTTTTATAATAATTCATGTATTGGCTTGCTAACCTGTTGTCTCACCTCCGTTTTTGTCATGGGCTTAGAGCTGACTTGTGACAATTGGCCATTTGTCACAGCCCGGGTCATGGACTTGACAAAGACGCGAGACACACGGGTAAACTAAAAGTGATTTATTAATAAGAAAACAAGCAAAACCTTCGTCACCCCCCCCCTAAACTTTCTTACTAGCAAGTGTTGCGTGCTACAGGACTGAGCATGTCAGACAAGTAGGCTGGTGCCTTAAAACTTAAAAGTTCAATTCTGAGTCAAAGATGACACTGAGGTTGCTGTAGGCTCGAGGTATATATTACAGAATGTAGTTTTAAGACCAGTTTGTTTGCTCTAACAGATTGAAGAAGTAAATGTTTTATATAATTGCAGCACCTGAGGTAGCAGGAATGCTGTAAAATGCATGGAACAGCGGCAGTAATGGCAGGCAATCAAGCATTGTGCTTCAAGGACTTTGTTTTGGCAACATCGACTAGCAGAAGCTTATCACAAAAGGCAAAGACCCCCTAAAGTTAAGTTTGTGGCAAGATGAGACATGTTAAGAAGAACTGAGGACACTTTTAGTTAGTATCACCAAGGTAGAAAAGTGTTCATTCTTGTTTAGCTGACATGACAGGAGGGATCAAGACTACACTGGACGAAAAAGAAATTGATACTCACATGGATCAGGAGAAGAATTCTACTTTAAGGAACTTTGGACTGGTGCCATCAAAGCAAATGAGAAGAAGCCAGATCTTAAAACGAAGCACAAAGATTTTTTGGACATGTAATCAGGAAACCACTAATGAAATGGCTAGCATCGCTGGACAGACAATTTTCCCTCCATCCACTGCCGTTTCACCAAGTGATGCCCCAAGGTTCATCAACACAGTTGTAATCCCCAAAGGTCAAGTAGTTTTGGTAAGCTTAACATTGATAAAAGGGTTACAGATGGGTGCCAAATCATTGGGGAAATGTAGTTTTTAGATGAAATCACATAAATTAATCCTTTTTTTACTTCTTGATTCTCAATGTGCTATATTACTATCCTGTGTACCACTGTATGTCAGTTTTAAATTTAGCCTGCAAGAAAGAATGTAACAAAGGAAATGTGGAGCGATTTGTTTACTAGCCTATAGTGATGTAAGGAAGGGCAGCCAGCTAACGTTTAGCAGAAGCTCACGACAGACCGTGGTATATACTTCACGTCGAGCTCAACAATCCCCTTAACGGTTACATATTTAAATGTATATCACAGCCTGAAGTGAGCTATTGCTTTTCTAAAACAGTTACTGAGTATGGAAGAAATGAAGTAGGCTAACAGACACACTACAATTTCACTTTATTTCATCAACAGACATTTCTTTATGAATACAAAAAGTAGTCCCACCAGGCTGACGGTAGGCTACATAGCAAATGACAAAGGCTAGATTTAATAGAATTTTTTTTAATCTATTACTGTCATGATCCTGTCTGTTTATCCTGTCTTTAGTCTTGGTTCTTGTGTTCATTATTTAGGTCTGTTGGATTTTGGAGTTCTATATTATCTAGTGTTTTCCCAGTGATCTCTCTGCATGTCTGTCTGTTTTCCTCTGCTCCCTACCTGTGCCTCGTTACCCCTGATTCCCGTCACCTGTGTTGCTCCCGCCCTGCTCGTTAACCCCCATGTATATATACCTGGCGTTTCTGTCTTGTCTTTGTCGGATCATTGTTCTGGTGTGCTTGTGTGCCCCGCTTCCGGGGCCTTACCGTTACTTTCGTGTTTTTGGATTTTGTATTTGTCTTTGCATTTTGGATATTTGGATTTTCCCTTTGGATTTGGACTTTGTTTCTGGAATTTGTTTTATCAGCCACCAGTAAGTGTGTTCGCCTTTTGTTGAATAAACCATTGAAATTTACCTGCCGGCTTTGTGTCCTGCGTTTGGGTCCTCAACCTACTCTGCCCTGCACTCCACACACTCAGCGTGATAGAATGATCCGACCACGTCAGGACCCAGCAGACACCATGTCCGAGGAGTTTGAGGATCTTTGTTTGGACTTGATGGAGCTAAGGAACATGTGGTACAAGGCCAGCCACAAAGGCTGTCATGTCCCTAGCCCAGACAAAGTTGGCTGCTAATCCAGAAGCGGCCAACTCTGTTCCAAGATGGATATTGGATTTCCTCAACACCTCACCCCGGCCTGCCTGATCCTCAGCCTGATTCCCGGCCTGCTAGCGCTGCTAGCCCCTGCCTGATTCCTGGCCTGCTAGTGCTGCTAGCCCCCTGCCTGATTCCCGGCCTGCTAGCGCCTCAGCGGCTAGCCCCCTGCCTGATTCCCGGCCTGCTGGCTGCATGCTGGGAGGCCTTTTGGTTTCCTGCCAGGCTAGCACTGCTAACCACCCACCTGCCCTGCCAGTCTGCCTGCCCGAGCCCTCCAACAAAGACTCTGGGATTATGACTCTCCTGGCCTACTTCGCCATGAAGGCCAGGGAGTCAGAGGAAGCTCGGGCAGCCAGTCTGTGGCCTGCTAGCCTGGAGGATAGCTCTAGCTGGTTCTCGTCGGCGAGCTTCCAAGAAACCAGCACAAGCTCCGTTGGTGGCCCAGCCGACCTCCGCTTCAGAACCTCTGTAGGTGGACCGACCAGCACCAGCTCAGTTGGTGGCCCAGCCGACTTCTCCTGTTCCTCGTGCTCCGTTGGTGGTCCGACCAGCACAAGCTCCGCCGGTGGTCCAATCGACTCCTGATTCCTCATCGGAGGTTCGACCAACACCAGCTCCGTTGGTGGCCCAGGCGATTCCTGCTCCTCTTGCCTTGCCCTCGGACCTCAGCCCAGCAGTCTCGCCAGTGGTGGGGGGGGTGTACTGTCATGATCCTGTCTGTTTATCCTGTCTTTAGTCTTGATTCTTGTGTTCATTATTTAGGCCTTACCGTTTCGTGTTTTTGGATTTTGTATTTTTCTTTGCATTTTGGATATTTAGATTTTCCCTTTGGATTTGGACTTTGTTTTATCAGCCACCAGTAAGTGTGCTCGCCTTTTGTTGCCTTCGCCTTTTGTTTATTAAACCATTGAAATTTACCTGCCGGCTTCGTGTCCTGCGTTTGGGTCCTCAACCTACTCTGCCCTGCACTCCACACACTTAGCGTGACAATTACATGTTGCAATTTGTTGTGGAGCCACTAAAAAAAACTGTCCGGTGCCAGGAGATCGACTTTGGTAACTTAAACTTACTATATGATATGCTTGCTACTTTGTGCCGCCAGCCAGCAGTGCATTAAATAACCTTTTAATATCATACCTATCATAAAGGGCAGAATTACGTCTTTCCTTGAGCAAGTCTTCGAACAGACTACTGAAACTTAAACTTTGTTGCAATTTCGCAGACATCTAGAGCAAGTAGTGGACTGCTGTGTATGTTTGTGCATTTTCATGTGTGTGAGAGGGAAATGCTGTGTCACGTAATAAGCAATGATTTCTTTTTCTCAATTTATTTATCTCCGCCGGTAAAATGTGTATGCTATCAGATCTGTACCTTCATGCTATACCACACAACACACAAGTGTATAGTTAGCTAGATACTTGTGGGCCACGAGAGCTCAATATCTGAGTTAGGTATGAAACAGAAGTTACCTGCTGATTGTGTTTATATGTCTGATTAACATGTTTATCTTTGTATGGACACATTTTGTTGACTGTTACGCAAATGAGCTCAAGTTGGATAAGTGAGCACTGATGTATAGTGCTTTTTGTATAGTGTTGAATGTGTTTGTCATCTCAATAGGTGCCGCTACCATATTTTTGTACAGTGTTTCTGCCGCTTGTGTGCCATATTTGGGCTGCATTTCTGTTGAAATTGTAACAATTGCTGCATCATCGCCCTGTGTATTTAAAAATATTAGCTATTGAGATTCTATTTTCGACTAAAAGAAAACCAGATTTTTTGTTTTGTACATTCACCAGTTACTTCAGTGGATCAACTGCATTTTACTTTTATTTTCCATAAAAGTATGCGCTCTGGAGGTAGGAAAACAATATAAAGAAACCCCACAAATCACACTTGAAGTTGTGTGTGTAACTTGTCCTGGCTTCACGCGTATTCTACTTGTGATGGTGCGTCTTGAGGGATCATATGTGCAGTCATTTGTTGCAACTTCCTAAGACTGACATCTTCCAAAATACTAAATCAGCCTGCAGTTTGTAGCTCTCCACGCCGCTGTGGCATTTGTTTTCTTGTCTTGCTTTTGATTATCTATTCTTCTCCAGCACGCTGCATCCAATGTAGTCTGCTGAAGCTTCCCTCCACTGTTTGTTTGGGTGGGTGGGTGATTTGCTGGCTGATCCACATCCAACCTCTCTTGTGACCCATGGTTTGACTGTGTATTCAGAGCCAGTGACTTTCAAAGTAATAATAGCACTACTACTACTAAAACTGTGTTGATGCAAAATAAAATAATTGTCTGGGTTAATTAAAGCATTAATAATGCATCAAACTTGCCCAGCCCTAGTTGTTACATGTGATACTTTGTGTGTGGTTTTGTTTGTAGAATGTAATTGTCCACCCTGTGGAAACAAAAGATGGAACACCACCAGTCAGGGATGCAGTCTTGTCCTGTGATGGAGGGATGGATTAGACTGTGATACTCTGGAGGGGAGCTGCATTGGAACCAGTAGTTGTGGGGACACAAATTAATTAATCATCCACGCTACAGAGACAACCACATGTTTGGAGTTAAATTTCAGTCCACGCAGCATACACGTATTGAGGTGAGTACTTGCAGCTATGGTCTGTGATTTTGTTGATTGAAAACCAATTAGCTGTCCAAAAAAATAATTCAATAATTATGAAGACACATAAGATTACATTCAAGATTCTGTAGTAAGTGTATCAGAAAAATAAATAAGCAACTAGGTAATTTAATGATGTGGTCTTGTACTATATTTTCCTCAACAGCTGGTAACATTGAAGGAGACACGTATTGAGGTGTCCATTGTAGGCGTTGTCATGAAGGAGGACAATTGTTGGGAAGCCCAAAAAAAAAATCAGTTCTCCGGATCTAATCTAGAAGTTGGTTTGTTTCAATGATTTGTGAGTTATTTCCAATAGTAATCAACATGGAAGTGGTGGGTGATGAAGTGGTAGACATTTTAAAACAAAAGGACTAAGGATGAGGTAAAATGTTAAGTTATTTATATTTTATAGTTTTTATGGCCATTGGTATTTTATTTCACCAAATAATATAATCTGAATTGCATGTGAAAGACAATCTAGATTTTTGCTCAAGTATTTATAATACTATATTTAATATGTAAGTTAGGTTTTTTCAGTAGATCCTTCAGTGCTGTGTTGAAATTTACGGACAGTAATATTTAGAATTAAGAATGAAATGTGCAATTTTTGTTTAGAAAAATAACCAATTTTTGGATGAGTTAGAATGGTTGTTTAAGCTTTGGTAATGTAGGCATAAATTCTGCACAAACTGTATTTTATATATTGTCAAGTTTGTATTTCTGATTCTTGTCCTGTACCATTATCTTTTTGAAATGTAAAGCTACAATGTTATGTACCAGAATACCAAAAGCAGATTCCTTATGTTAAACATTTCATTTGTGTCCTTTTTTTATTTCAATCCCCAGCTTAAGTTATTTAAAACAAAAATGTTCAATACTGCTAACTACAGTAGTTTTAAATTTGTATGCTGTCTGCTTTTCTAAAATGTAAACATTGTTCACATGAACCTGAGTGTTAAAAGGGTAGTTATTTGCTGTTGTCCTCATTTTATTCTCTTAACAGGTGACCAGACGTCACAGAAATTACATTTACAAGCTTAACAGTGTGCCTGCCATTTGTGGTTGAGTTCAGTCTCTTGGTGCAGAAAGTTAAACATTCATCTAACAGTGTATCTGAATAGTCCAGTGATTAAGAGCTTACCTCTTTCTGTGCCCCAATCAGATCCAAAGGTTGAGTTCAAATCCTACTCACGGCATGGTTACCAAATGCATTAAACTTGAACAGATGTGTTTGCTGAGCAAGTCTGCGGCATCTGATGGTGGCACTACAGGACTTGAACAATTGCTGCTAAAGCGCAGGGGTAGCAGCTGCAGCTAACTGCTGGCAGTTCTCGCACACATTCGTTAGGAAATTCCCATTGTAGTTTTATAGCTTGGGAAATTAGGCAAACTGGACTGAATAAGACATTTCCATTTATTTGATACATGGAGTGTACAAGTATGAAGGGATACTATTTAGGTTCTTCATTTTGTTTTGTCACACACTTGTCTCTGCCTTTTAAACTGGGTATCTCCCTATGCAAGATATCAGAATACAAACCCCTTGTCTGACTGGTTTTCTGTTGTAGCACTTAATTTAATCAATTCAAATGTCAGTTTATTTTAGCACTATTGAATGACAAGTCAGGTAAAAAGTAATTTGAAAAGCTGTAACGAAGTCTAGTTGTGGCAACAGCGGTGCCGGCAGTACAAGGAGCAAAAATTTAAGTGCATCTGTAAGTGTGGTGATGGAGTATAGTGGATCAGACACATGCCTTTTGTGTGCGACCTATATAGTAATTATTAGCTTTGGATAAAAGTGTCAACTACATTAGTAAAGTCAGGACTTTCACTCAGGAGACTAAGGGTGCTTTCACACCTGGATCGATATGTTTTGTTCCGAATCAATTACGTCACTCGTGTTCACACCACACTGTTGTAAAGCGGTCCAAATCGCTCACCCTTCGAGGGCTTTTCTTACGCCATTACGTCACTACCTCATGCGTGCAGGTCGTGCATTCCATTGGGGGACATCTTCATGACAACAGTAACACAAAATGAATCACATCTCCGGGATGTTGCACACCACACATAAAAACACTGGTCTACAAGCGGGTCAGTGATAAAATTAAAGAGAGGGGTTGTGAACGCTCTGTCGAGCGGCGCCGCACGAAATTTTAAAACTCCGACAGCAGTAGGCCTACATAATACAAAAACAACAATATACCGCAGCAAATTAGCAAAATACGCAGCCGAAGCTGTTGAAAAGCCATCTTCTAGCGTCGGTTGCCAGGCAACACATTGATTTGTTCCGGTTCGTGGGTCGGTTGTGTTCTCACTGGAAACGAACCGCGACAGGGTTCGTATGGATTCAAGTCGAGACCACCTCTTCTAGGCGGTCTCGGCTCGGTTGTTTTGTTCCGGTTCAGAGTGTGATTGTTGTGTTCACATATCACCGAACGAACCGGGCCAAAAGGGAAACGCCCACTTGTTTCAGAACATCTCCAATCGATCCAGGTGTGAAAGCACCCTAAAATTCATGTCCCGTGTTATAGAAAGTCAAAGGTGAAAGTTAAATAATGTTTTCCAAGTGTCATATCAAGTGGCGTACATATTTTAACCCAAACTACAATCTTTTGTCAAACCTAAGTGGTTATGTTGCCTAAACATAACCAAGTGTTTTGTTATTGTCTAAACCTAACCAAACTACTATAAACGTTTACCACATGTTAAACATCATGTGACTGAAAGGCACTGACCCCAGTTGTCAGTTTTCTGACAAGCTAGCTTTATTGAGGTTAGATCATCCTTTATTTTCAATCAAATTTAAGTCACTAATTCTTACAGAGTGCATACAGAGTGACCACGGGGTCTGCACCCATCTACCTAAACTCCATAATACAAACATGCGTTCCTTCTTGGCCGCTACGTTCCTCCAACGAACGCCGCCTGGCTCTGCCAGCCCTTCAGACAAAGCAATCCCAGTCCCATCTGTGACACCACGATGGTGGAACAAGCTACCACACGCCGTCAGAGCAGGAGCGTCCCTCTCTAACTTCAAGAAGCTCTTGAAAACTCATCTCTTCCAAGAACACTTCCTCTTATAACACCTCTAACTAACTAACCTCTAACATGCACTTCTTCTTCTTCTATCCCCTACAATATCTTGTATTGACTGCACTTTTTGTTCTGATTGCACTCTGTTAACTCTTACTTCCTTAGGTATTTACCCGTTGATGTGATATGTACTATGAGCTCTTACTAGTATGTATTGTCCATTGTAGACCTATATTTGATGCTCTGTTGATACTTTTAAGTTGTTCCTCAAATGTAAGTCGGTTTGGATAAAAGCGTAAATGTAAATTTTGAAGGAAACAAACCAGACCTACACGTCTCTTAAGTCTGTTCTCCTCTCTGCTGCTGTCAGCTGTCATTTTAGCGTGCATCGCTGCAACCCTCCTCCACCCCATTCACCTCATCACTTCCAGCACCCAGGCCTGAACTCACCGCATCCAATCTCAGCTATTCTCTCATCCCATCACCACCAGTGTCTAGACTCCATCAGGGGGGTAATCCTAAACTACACACGGCTTACCCACCCCCTTGAAATATGATGGCATCACAATGGCGCCTAATCACTTTATTGTGCACATGTCTATAGATCATGTTCCCTTTCAATGAAGATTTAAATAAATACATGGGCTATAACTCTGAATGACAACTGTATCATTTAATAGGCAAAGGGTGCGCACCATAAGCATATAATTAATGCTATTCTCTACAGACTAGTGCATTCTGAGGTGGCAACACTATTTATCCCTTGTTTTATGGATAGAAAGAAGGAGGGAGAAAGGGAGCGTTTTTACAAAAAAAAAAAGTAGTTTCAGAAAGTGGCAAAGGAATTACTGATTCTTCTGATACTTTCTTACTAAGCGTTTCAGACAGATTTTGTGCATTCAGGTCAGCTTGCTTCATGATAAATTCATGAATGAAAATCAACACTTAGAGAGTAGAAATATGAGTAAACGCTTTGAATTCAAGCGTTTTCCTCTAACCACAGTGTATTCTCCCATTTGTGTGGCTGTAAATGCATACTAATGAATTCTCTCTGAACATCCACTGTGTCCTTCAGTCACTGTGTCTTCACAAAGTTACTAGTCCTTCTGAACTTGATATCTGACCTTACAATATAGATGATGCTGCCCCAGCACATGCAAGTAAAAGCTGTCAGGATACAAAGCAGCAATATTAAAAATTCAAGATTTAAAACTCTGTTGCCATTTCAAGACAGTTAATAGGAATGTGGTTTGATGAGCACGCATAAAAACCACCGTAGGACAAAACAGGTGATTAAAAAGAAAAGAAGGTAATAAAAATAAATAATTAAAACAAGCATTGCTATCAGTACCACAAACCAGCTATGATGTATAACTTTATCCACATACCCTTACACTGTTTTATAGACAGGAATAACAACAGCACATTAGTTATTTAGGAGTTAAGGGCAAAAATGGCCTCAGAGTTAGGGCTGTTTTCAGTCAAGTCTTTTCAAGAAAGAATAAGGTTACAACGATGGTTAGCAGTGTGAGAGGAGTCATGAAGAATCTTGTGTCCCTTTTCCTCCTAACTAATGGTGTAGATTTCAGCATAGAATTGTGTCCAATCATTTTCTGTCTTTTGAGGATGTGAGGATGCCCTTCTAATTCTTGGAAGAGAATTCTTGTAATATTAAAAGGAGGAGACTGACACCCCAGAATGTGTGGTGCTCCATATGTCAAATTTCCTGACCATTTATGACTAGAGGTAGATAGCAAATGAGGATTGATCCCAGCGTTTCCAAAATACAATAACTAGAGGTGGACCAAAGTGGCTGTTTCATGTATTGTTAGAAATTAGTCCTAACAATGTGGTATCATCTGCAAACCTTCTATCTTTGTTCTTTTGGCATCTGTGTAAAGTCAGTACAGTGAACAGTGCAGACAAAACACATCCCTGTGGGTGGCCAGTGTTATTAACCAGAGACTACATGAACTTGTTAACTCTGATCCTCTTCTTCCTCTCCTGCAATATTGATGACCGTGTGGTGATTTGCTTCCCTCTTCCTGACTCTCTCTGTCTCTGGGGTATTACATAACTTATAAATTATAAATCAATTTAATATTTACAGTAATCCACATGAATGCTGTAGCCGCAGCAGGATTATTGTCAATTTTCAGAAAAATCTGAAATAATAGATATTTATTTAAAAATAAAAAAAATTCACCCACCCACTCTTAGAAGGGGCAATACGTAGTTTTCAGCAGCCACTAGTAGTGCGGTTTTAAGATTGAGACTAGGTGTGTGCTTGAACCATAGGCTTGAATTTACAAGCGAGGATCATCCGAAACACAACCAACCACTTTCATTCAAAGATAATCCGTGTATGGTTCGTTCTTTCATGATTTTGTTTTAAAACCAAATCGGAAAAAAAACACTTTGTCCGACTTTAGCAGGCGCTGCAAAATGTCACCAAGAGACATGGCGTTAAAAACTTGCGGGAGCAAGGAGGCTGCAGGCGCTGACACAACACTCCCAGAAGAAAAAAAAAGGCAGCGTGATGGCAGCTACATGACAGGGAGACTGCTTCACACAACATGCTGGAAACTCATAAACTCTCACTGCAACGTTACAGTAACATTTTTATCTGCCGCAGGTTGAAGTAATCCATGCTGGTTACATAATAACGTTACATTTACTGCATTTAGCCTTTGTGTTGCATCGCCGTTAGCTTGCCTGACGCTTTTCAGTAACTGATAGTGTTTGTGTATCTTTCACCGGAGACTCAGCAATGTGAACACAGGTATTGGATGTCACCAAAAAGTTTAGTGAGCTGGACTGAATATTATAAATGAGATTGTATTTTATGTGGGTCACGTAAGTTACAGTTACTGACAGGTGTATAAGTTGTATACCTGAGTATCAGTAAAACATCAATAAATGTAACTTGATTGTTACAAAGCAAACAGCAACACATCTGGCTGCTCCTATCAAGGCTAACATTTACAAATCACTCCACATTTGCTTTGTACCGTTATATATCATTTCTTGCAGGCTAAAGCAACACTGACATAATACCGGTGGTACACAGGATAGTCATGTGGATAGCGTTAGCTGGTGAAGAAATGTGGAATACCATAACTTTAGTAACTACACCGGCGTTAACCGGTGACCTGACAGTGTAACAGTGGCAGGTAGTGCATGCTTCGATATTGACTGCCAGCTATGCGTGCTAGCCTCGAAAATCCAGCTGCATTCGAACGTCAACTTAGCTCTCCATATTAGCTAGGCTCCTCGCATGCTGACTAAAAACTTTAAGCTGGGTCTTCGACATTAACAGCGTTGTGTTTGTGCAGGGTGCTCCGTAAGGGAGAGCGAGCAAGAGAGGTAGCGAGAGGAAATACTGTGCGAATGCACTACAGCGTTCTGCAATCAAATATGGATTTAAATAGGCTTACTAAAAAAAAAAATTTTTTTTTAAACGAAAATCACTCTGTGCCGGTCAGCGTTGATATTGCGGGCCGCCACAAAAATATACTACATAAATGAACATATGGGAAACGCTGATGACTCTGACTCCAGCCTTATTGATGTTGACAGTGTTTTCACCCGACATCCTGGGGTTCTTGTTTGGTCTGATGGGCTTCAGCACATAAACCTTTATTGTTTTGTATCCTTCATTTCTAAGTAAGTTTAGAGCTTATTGACATTAAAGCAGTAAAAACTTGATTTAACAAGTGGTTTCATTGAAAAACTACATACAGGGCCTTTAAAGAAAGTATATTATTGATTCATTCTGTCTCTTGCAGCATTAAAAAGACCAACATTGTCTTGGTGACCAGTAGACAAAAATCAGTAGAGATAGAATTTAAGCACTTTTTTAAAAAAAAATTTTATTAGTGAACAACAAATATTCGCCATGTTTCCATCTAATTGTCATGCAAATTTTAATCAGACTCGAAATAAGTGTTTTCTCTCTGCTGATTTGGACTGAAAAACAGGTTATGTTACAAGTTTGCTATGTTCAAATTTATCCTACAAGAGTCTTTCCATCTCCAATTAAGTGCATTAACTCTTTTTTGACAAAGGCAAAAAAACGCCTCAAGCGAGCATGAAAACCTTTGTACAAAATTGAGGATTTTTTTTGTTCTTCATTGTGCCATTTCCATCAAGCTTTTCTATTGAGACACCTTATAATGCACATGTAAAAAGTTTTTTAAAACTTAAGAAACACAGTGAGTTTTAGGACTGAAGACTGGGGAGTGGGGCTAGGTTTGGACTGAATTCAGGTTCCAGGGATTGCAAATGGTATGGATCTGGCTGGTGGTCTGAGAAATATCCAGTAAATTCAGTGGTTGGCTGGCAGTCAACAGAATTCAGGGTTTTGAGATTGTGGTCTGGTGTTTAGTTACTGGAAATCCAATTGGTAAGGTCAAGCAACGATACAAGCAAGTTGACTGGTGTATGCTTATACTCAAAGTGATAAAACAATCCAGTGGAAACTTGGTTTGGCCTAAGTAGGGAGTGGTGATTGGCAGAATGAAGAACAGGTGTGCAGAGTGGAAAGAAGCACCAGGTGTGTTGAGGCACAAACTCAGGGACCGTGTCCACCCACTCCCACAAGAGAATGGATGTAAACCGAGTATCCGGTACTGATAAAGCATTTTTGCCGAGTATGAGTATTATACCAGTAATACGAGTCAATATCTGTGGTCGGATTGAAAAAAAATCGTTATTGCATAGCTTTGCATAGCTGACTGTGCGCTCTCTCTCTCTCTCTCTGCCGGTCATCGGAGATTTTTTTTAAAACTGTCAGCTGCTCTAACCATTTTTTTTATACTTCACTCACTGAATGTCTGACACTTTCTTGCAGTATTTAAAAAACAAAGGTAGTTGTGGTATAAATTATTTAAAATAATATTACAAATTAAGCTACACACACACTAACCCCCGTCTCCCTCTTACTCACTCACACACACACACACACACACACACACACCAGTCCTGCCACACGAAGCGAGTTCAACAAACCCAGGATATGTTTTCTTTATCTGGCTTCACTAACCCTAACAATCCCGACAAGCGGCACCATGGAGCTGGTTATCAACTCGGTAAATTAACCCAGGTTTTCCCGATCCAGCCGGGAGCGCGTTCACATAAAAGAGGCGGTGTTAGCAGCAGATGACCAAAC
>JAPMOB010213693.1:0-11990 GCA_029875015.1 Lepomis gibbosus | reverse complement strand
GTGTGTGTGTGTGTGTGTGTGTGAGAGAGAGTGAGTGAGTGAATTGAGGCTATACTTTTTAAAAATATAAAAACCTGCTCAAACATTATTCACATTATCACTTGAGCATTTGCATGCGCTAAAACGTGTTGTAGGAAAGAGCTGGAAAAATGTAACCTATAATTACATTGATTTTTTTCTCTCTGTCTCCTTTTTCCTCAGAACATGTAGAAATAATAATTAAAAAAACACTAACGCGATATGAAATATACCGCCTGGGAGCTAAAAAAGTGCAGAAGGAAAAAAAAGTCACAATCTCAAATTCTCTCTGATTGCTCCATTAGCTCATTTAAAGGTGTAATTACCAAAACTCCTAATCTTTAATCATCTTTTAATTACCATATCATGTAGTCATTATAGCAGCTCCTGAAGGGAGGAAGTTAAACTTTCTACTTTGGTGTTTAAGGGTAATTATTTTGGCCCTGAATACTTGGCTGAGTGCAGACGTTTTCTAAGTTGTAACGATACACATCTCTTGCACCTTCATTCCATTAACCAGCTCTTTGATTTCACACCATCATTATCTGCTGGTAATATTGGGCCAATAATCTCCTTCACAGTATCTTTGTAATCTTTAATATTAACATTAAAACTTTTTTTGATAAAGATATGTTACTTTTATTGGATTGTACACTTGGGCAGCATTGTCTGTTGTTTTTTAATATGTATATTTGGAAACGCTGGATCACATTGACTTTGTAGAGAAACCACATTGTTGACTCAGTGGAGTCTGGGTTGGTTCATTTTGGAAGTATTTATTCGCAGTTAAGTTATTATTTTAACTGTCAACTGTTTAATCTGCTAGTGAGTGGACAGCCTTTTACTAAGCTTACACTGACATTTTGAGGACAGAGTAAAAAGCTTACCAAGTTAAAAAAAAAAAAAAACCCCAAACAGTTTTCATTTTAAATGACATCCAGGGTCCAGGTTCAGCCAGGCAACATGGATTCTCCACTATGAGCCGACGTCTGTGAGACAGAAACAGCTCTCAGAGCAAAGCGGCTGGCCTTCCAAGTCTCTTAACCAGACAGAAACATCCACGCTAAAACATAATTCACTTAATAATTCCCCGAATTAAGTTCTGCATGAGTCTATTTTGGATGCATTTTAAAAATGGAAGGCTTCATGGTTAATCCGAATTATTTGACGGTAAGTGTCCTTCTGAACATGTACACTTATACAGACATAGGCATCCAGATTGTTGATTGGACATTTTGATTAAACAATTACTTTAAAAATCCTTATACATTAAATGATGAAATGAGCTGTTTTCAGTGCCTTGCAAAATAACCTGTCAGAGCGTCTTGCTTTTCTGGTGATCAGATGGATAAAAACACAAAACACCACTTAGTTAAGGTCAGGGGAAGATTGTGGGGAAGGGTGACAAAATACTTACACTGTATCTTCATCTATCCAACCTATGTTTTTAACCTGCATTAAGGGGCCCTCAACATGTTCTACTTTTTCTATTCATAACACAGATTTAGTCTGTGTCCTAAATGATAAAGGATTAAAATTTTCAGAATAAAGAAGTTACAGTTTAATTTAAGCGAACCTTGAATAAATTCAAAGCGGTTTCTGAAGCGGTTTTAAAAAACATTTTTATATTGACATAAAATATTCCGTACAAACACTAATGGATCATGTAGGGTACATTTATTTAATCCAAGTAAAAGCATGAGCAACATCACCCAAACTGGAACTTTTTTTTTTTTTAAACTCTGACAGCATCAAATCTCCTCTCTCCCTCCAGGCTCACTACTGCTGCCACATTAGCATTACATTTGCATTAGATTAGTGTTGCAAAAAAAGCAACACGTTGAATCCGCAGCTGTCCTGCCTTCATCTAGAACCAATATTGATACAGTAAGACTGCTGCTTTAAAAAAAACACAGAGAGGAATACTGACAGTGTGTGCTGAAAACACGGGCACACACGTACAGACACATGGGAGGCCTGCATATGCAATTAAGCATGTGTCCAACGTTTGGTGTAGCATCAGGGCTGAATCAGGAGAATGAAAAGTTGAGCTGTCACTGACAAAGAATCTCGTAAGGAAGGGAGAAAAGGAGGGGAGGAAGAGATTGGAAGAGTTGTCAAGAAGGTCAAAGAAGAGACGAGAGATTTAACGGGTAGAACATTTGGGAGGTGTGTCCTTTAAGTTCTCAGGTGTGATAAGTTCAAATGTATGTTTTGTTTTGTCAGACTTAGTTATAGTTCAGACAACATAATAAGTTAGCCTTTAAAGATATACAATTACCCCTCTTTGAACTAAGAGAATCTTGATATTACAATTTAAGTCATGAAGCTTGATCTAACAGTTTGCCCTCCTTTAACTACAGCTTCAAAAGATCATTTAGCTACAATTTAGGCTTACAAGAAAAGCTTAACTTCCTTTAATCTCAACTGATTTAGGCTTCAAATGGACTATCAATGAACTAAACATTCTTTTCATTTAAGGAAGACCCATTATGCTGCTTTTCCAGTCCTATATTGTACTTCTGTGGCTCCTGTATGCAGTCTTATACTGACTCTTTTTGTAGCCTAGGCCTTCATTTCAGCCTCTGTCTGAAAAAGCCTTAGATGCTCCTGTCTCTTTAAGCCCCCCCAAAGCCCACTGTCTTCTGATTGTCTGATTGGCCAACACCTGAAGCATGTTACCAGACTGAACGTTGCTGTGCGTTGCTGTGCAGAGCAAATGACCATATATGGAACACCGGCTCCGCGTGTCGTAGAACGGAGCCGTTGGTAGAAAAAGAAGTTGAAAACAGAGCGTTCCAAACAGGAGGGAATCTGAGGTCACAGGGATTTCTTTTAAATACTTTAAGTCATTATTTTAATCCTTTGGTCATGTTTAACATGAACATCTATAACATTGTAACATTGTAGATAAATCATAAAATATAGAAAAGCATGATAGGTCTCTTTTAAATATTCCACTATACTTGGTCAAATAAATTGCTGGTTGTGCCTTTAAAAACAAAAATGCATTATTTCTAAATGCACAGCTGTTAAATAAACTCAGTCTACTTTTTTCCCACTAA
This sequence comes from Lepomis gibbosus, assembly GCA_029875015.1. Classification (NCBI taxonomy): domain Eukaryota; kingdom Metazoa; phylum Chordata; class Actinopteri; order Centrarchiformes; family Centrarchidae; genus Lepomis; species Lepomis gibbosus. Next base: position 8,907 of record JAPMOB010213693.1, on the reverse strand, counting down.
ACTCAGGTTAGCTCATTATTCCACCATTCTGAGTGACTAGGCCCAGTATGCATTGCAACAGTGTCCACCTCTAAAAAAAAATGAACACTATCCAAAAAGTCATGAATTACTGGTCAGTTATTGGAGTGACATGTTTGTAAGATGACAAAGATAAGTAGCAGTAAGTGGCTGAGTCTGTGAAACATGTAGACTTCCTTTTCAGCTCGAAAGTTTTATACTTTTGGCTCTCAGCATGTTCCTGCCATATTATCTCCAGAGCTTTCAACATGTTGGAGAAATGCTGTGATGGACTGAGGCAGAGGTGCTACTGACTTCATCAAATTATTGCTACACTGACATACAGAATATTTTATCTGTCTCAAAGAATCACTAGATAAATGAAGAACTACCTACATGAATTTTAAACAAAGCAAGTTGGGCTTTTACATACACCAGCTGTTCATAAATGCATATTTAAAATAAAAAAATTAAACGAGTCTATGTCACATTTTTTAAAAGGAAATGACAAATAATTCCTGTTACAGAGAAATAGGTACATTCACAAGTGGTGGCTCAATTCACTTGGTCTGGTATAACCAGTAACCAAATACATGCAATAAGAAATAATAGTAAATACTTTGTTTAGTTTAGTTTAGTTTATTTGTTTATAATATCATGGACAGTCCCTTTTAATAAAAAAAGCAGCTTTAGCCTCTGCGGCTTATTTCCTGCTGTTGTCCCCGGCCAGTTGTCAATAGGCATACATCCAATAAAATACAATTACAATTATATTTACAACAAAACTAAGCGGAAGAAAGTAGACATACTAGGCTTGTTAGTGTACTTTTACATTCTTTCCGGATTTGTACTTTTTTGAGTAAGTTGTTGCTGCTTTTATTTTCACTTTGCTACATTTCTAAGCCAAATAACTTTGTACTCCGATACATTTTTTGCATGGGTCCATCGTTACTCACAAAAAAAGAAAAGCCTTCAGCACGCCTAAGTGAAGCATCACCGAAAAACAAATGTAAATCTGATAATGCTGACTCAGCGCCCATCGACTTTACCCAGCTGATGCAACACCAGCATATGCTGTGGTAGTAATCAAGTCATTAGGTGGTGAGATTTATGTCTGATCACAAGTGTTTTCAGTTGGTTTCCATCTTGTCTCATCCGAACATACAGTGCCAAACAGTTGTGTGTCGGGGGATACTGCCACATCAGCTAAGTAATAACGCAGGCTGATCCCCGACAGTGTAGGAAATATCCACTCATGCAAATAAGTTGTCCTTCTTGTGATTCAGTGTAACTTATGTTGTATTCAAACCTGTCTTGGGTAAATTTAAAAAGTAAGGCTGCTTTTTGTAAGAGCAATAGATTTGAAGATGTAGTACTTTTCACTCTTGATACGTACTTTAAGAACGACATACTTTTTCATTTTTACTTGAGTAATATTTTACAGGATGACTTTACCTTGAGTACAATTTTATTGTGGCATCTGTACTTTTACTTAAGGTGGAAAATTGAGCATTTTTCCACCACTGCCAATAACTTACAGTTGATAGTATAATAAGCAAACTTCACATGTCACTGGGTAACTGAAAGTACAGAGTGGGGGTGGGATGGCGCAATGGATAAGGCGCCTGCCTTTGGTGTGAGAGACCCGGGTTCAATCCCCACTGTGTCCCTGAGCAAGACACTTAACCCCTACTTGCTCCAGAGGCTTGCGACCTCTGACATGTATAGCAATTGTAAGTCGCTTTGGATAAAAGCGTCAGCTAAATGAATAAAAATGTAAAAATGTAAATGTAAACAGAGTAAATTCTGTAAACTGACTTTCTGACACTACTTGTGTGGCTGTTGTGATGTGAAACATGACAGTATGTCAATGTTTGTAGGGTTCGACTGCCCCCTAGTTACAAACTATCTCGTTTCTTGTCTTGAACTAGATTCATGTGTTATACCACCGCATCCATTTTAATAGAACAGGAGGATCTACTGGTTGTCCCATCCCACAACATCACAAAGCCAAAATCCAGAAGATGACATCAGGGAGACAATTTGCCTACAGCTGGAGCTCATCAGTCATCACACCTGATGCCAATCCCAGCTCATCAGGAGAGGCACCCTCAATCACAGACATAGGTTAGTGCGCACATCTGCATGCATGCTAATAAGTTCATCACACCTTAATTAAAGAAATTCTCCAACTTCTGAAATTGTCATCTGAATGACTTTATGAGCATTGATACAGTGGGTACTGCATAGAAAGATACAACAACTACGGTCAGAAATAATTTAGCAACAGGAACCTTAGGTAGACGTGAAGTAGAAACCAAGATACCATACTTCCATATACTGACCTAGTTCCTGTTCAGTCCCAGTTATTTTTAACCAAATAGGCTGTTGCTTGGCTTATTACACAAAATACATAACATGGAGAATTTTACCCTTTATCTTCTTGAAATCTCAAGTAAAACCAGTGATAGGTTTTAAAGTGGAAAAGTGGAACGCAACAAAATAACACTGTACTTTTCTAAAGATGACAAAGTGCTTATAAAAGACTCACTTCACATATCCGAGATTGCCAGATGCAGCAGTCGAGACGATGCAAAGCATAACAGTGGCAAACCAAGCGGTACAAATCAGTGCTCAAGACACTGTGGAAAACAACATCACTGCTTGTTTAAACAGCTTAAAATCACCTACTATAGGTTAACATTTAGCAGCAAAAGCAGAAAGTAGCGTAATGTTGCATAATTCCGTGGCGGTTGTGAAGACACGGTTCGACACCAGGGGTGGCATGCTCACATCCCATCTCGTACCATCAATCAACGATTCATCTGATCACACGTTTTTGGGATTTATGCTAAGATGGCTGAATTTCACCGCAAGACAAAATGAAATCAGTGCAGGTTGAAGGAGTTCAACTTTGGTAAGTCCAAAACAGACGTAAACATTAAATTAAATCATATTTGTTCTTACTTTATGAGTAGCCCTAACAATTTGTTGAGATTTCTTACCAGCAGCTGCAGATATGGTACAGTGGATTCTTTCAGTTCATCTATAGACATATGCTGCAGACCTATGTGCACCTCCTCACACTACATGTGGGGAATCGTGTGAAATTAATTTTAAATTAAGTTATGGTAGTGTTCAGCTGATGATTAAGCTATTCAGGTGCTTAGCCGAAAATGGTGGACGAGATGGAGAGACATCTGCAGCTTATATAAATACCCTGCTATCAGTCGTTCCGGTGGAAAAGTGTTTTGATTGTAATAAATTGTCATTGGAACTAGAAAATGTTAAATCCCAAATGTTCCCAAAGAATGACGGTAGATGAATTAGATTGAGCTTGAGTAGTAGTTCCATGCTTCAATGATTATCCAGAGTTGAAGTTTATACTTTACTGCTGTGCCAAAAATGCAAAGACAACATAGGATATAAAAGATTAACGGAGGAGGAGAAAGGTGCAAGAAAGTCTGGTTTGAGTTTCAAAAAGTTAGGAAAAAAACATAAGAATGAAGAAATAAATGAAGAGAGGGGCGGAAAGAAGGAAGGAAGGAAGCAAACTGAGGGGCTGCTGAGTTGACTGAATATAAGTGACGTTGATATGATGAACAGCCACCTCTGTCCTTTACTGTAATCAGTCATTCTACACTGACGGAGTTGATTCAGCCATTTACTTCAAGAAGAGGATAAGAGAGCAGTGAATAGAAATAGATGGAGGGATAGGCGAAAGAAAGACAGTTGACAACGATAAAAAGAAGCATGACAGAGTGTTGGAGAGTGGGAGGAAGGCTACGGTGATAAATTGGTCACAAACGAGGCAGGTTCTTTAAGTGAACGATGGGAGCCAGTTTCCATCTGAGAGGCTCCCCTATCATCCCCCTCTCGCTACCCCATTTACATTCTATTATGCCAATTTAATTGAAATATATGTGTCTGTATAGAATTGTGTAATTATTTATGAACCACGCTATTTCATTAGTAGGGTATTATTCATAATTCTCTCTCTTTCCTATGCATGTATACATATTTATTTCTTGCAACAGAAAAGAACGCAACTTAGGCAGTGACCAGCAGAAGTAGTACTAAATGAAGAGCCATTTGGGAGCCGTGAGAGCCGGAAAGGAAGATCCTCATCCAGTCAGCGCTTCATTTTGCTCGGGCAGTGATGAGGTGATCATTACGCTCTGATGAACATTCGCTTGATTAACATGGCGAAGTACAGAGGTCACTAACTCTAAAAAGTTTTAGAAGGTTCATCCACAATAGAACTTCTCTCACCTTTGGGCGCAGCAGCCTCCAGATGGCTGAGGAAGGCTATAATTGTATGCACAAAGTACTTTGTCAAAGATAAAAAATGAATTCCAATTTATTGCCCATACCCATTTTTGACTGAAATTTTTTTGCCTTTTTTTAAAAATGTGGCCCATACCAGACTCCAGTGTGAACTGAACATTGAGACCTCAGAGGTTAGAGCATACTTGCCAACATTCCCGATTTTCATGGGAGTAAACTGTTTTGCCATGCCCTCTCCTACATCTTTGTAGTAGCGTCCATGTTGTTTCCACATTTAGACTTAAAAAAATGTAAATGCTCCGCATTTGTATAGCGCCTTTCTTGTCTTTTCAACCACTCAGAGCCCTTTTACACTACATCAGCATTCACCATTCACACACATTCATACCAGGGGCAATTCGGGGTTCAGTATCTTGCCCAAGGACACTTCGACATGCAGCCTGGAGGAGCCAGAGATTGAACTGCCAACCTTCCGATTAACGGGCAACCCGCTGTACCTCCTGAGCCACAGTCGCCCTGTGCGCACAACACACAAAAGCACATGAACACACCGAAGTTGAAAGAAGAACTTCAAAACTATAATCCAAAACAAGTCAGACTGGATTTCACTGTAATGTTTCTTGGACTACAGTGGGCTTATATCCAACAAGTCCTCTAACCTTAATGACAACATAGATCTTTTTAATCAACCTCAAAATAATCATATGAGCGTATCCTACAATCCTACTACCTACCTACCTACCCGTGTTGTTTGTCCATGCTTCCCAAAACAGCAATTACGTGTCCCGACCAGACCTATGGACCTTTGGAAATCAAGTGACATCACATGACATAAACATGTGGAGACCGCATCAACACAAAGGAGGTGGGCTCACCAGTTGACATGAATACAAACGCTGACTAAGGTTTACGCACACACCCCTGTGAAGGTTTGAGTAAGGCTTAGAGGCTACAAGGGGCTGTCTTAAGACAAACAGCTAGCTAATGCTAAAGCTAAAAAGCTAACTTTATTTTTTTTTAAAACAACTACAATCTTGTTTCACACAAGAAGCAAACACAGGACTCCCAGGTGGAAGGCAGCTAACTACGTTTCCTGTCCTTCCCTTCCACCCGTCCCACCACCATCAGAGTAAAGCTTAATTAGTGTAACAGCCGTTGTGTTTGGGTTCATGGTACGCTAAGCAGGTTTTGCAATCCCCGGCTGAGGGTTGGCTGGAATCGGTAAAGACCCATCTGCTCCCGCCTACATCAAAGGTCCTGATTGGAGCAGCCATAACCCCTAAAATCCATTGACTCTGGCTACGGCGCGTGACGGAGCTAATCACTGCCATTGTAGTCAGTGCTTTTGAGTCCACCAGATGTAGCAGCAGTCCCAGAAGCATCCCACAGCTCACCAATCCTGCTGCTTTAAAAGTCGTCATACTGCCATGCAAGAGAGAGCTGTCTAACGTCATTGTTTAATAATAATTCATAATCTTTTTTTAAAGTTTACCTTTCACTATACTCTGCTGTGCATTACATTATTGCTCTGCATATTAGCAGTATCCCCTTCAGACACAGAACCATCACAATGAACGCCAGTGTCGCGCGGGAAGTTGTCAGTTATCCATTTGTTTGAAAATTGATGAATCACCGGAGTATCGTAGCAACACAGCGCTTTTCATTGGTCAATGAGAAGAGCATTCTATAACGGCAACACTGACGTGGCGCTTCTCATTAGTTATGGACAGAGAAAGAGACAGCAGCAGCAGTCAGAGCTGCACGGTTTATTTACTCAGACATTTATCTTCAAAATACGATACAAAACATGCCCCTTATTAGTTCAATAAGGGGCACGTCTTTTAGTTTCTATATGCAAGGATGGTGATAGTGCAGTGGCTAACACAGATGCCTTTGGTGTGAGAGGACGGGCTTCAGATCCCACATTAACACCTCCACCAATACGTCCCTGAGCAAGACTCTTAGCAGTCGCTTAGCAATTATAAGTCTCTTTGGATAAAAGCGACAGCTAAATGAATAAATGTAATACAGGACGATTCAGTATTTTAAGGGATGTTTAGCAACCCCAACGACACACCAACTTTGAGTCCCCAGATTTCTCAAGACCCAACCAAAGGTCACACACCAACCTTCTACACCAACATCTACTTTTATCACCTTTGCAGTACCTCAAACTCTATAGACATTAACCTCCTCAGATCACAACCAGGACCTACACCAGTAGTAATACAAAAAGAAAAAAGAACTTGGCTAAAAATACACAAACAATGACAGAACTTGTCTGCTGTGTAAGGCAACTCCATCCTAAAGAGTAAATCTTTATCATTTGTCATTTACCTGCACAACTAGTGCACTCGGGCCACTTCAAAGGCTCATTTTCCATCCAAACTTTTACCTAGGTTCGGAAGGGTTGGTTTATTGACATGTGCATTCATTAGCCACATCATGTATACAGTATCGAGACACTGATTTGTCTGGATTGCTGCACTGAGAGTGTTGAAACATAGACAGAAAAAATGTTCAGTAGAAGAAGTGGCTTACAACAATGAATAAAAACATTCCCTTTAAAAGAAGGCTCTTAACTGTGTTATGACTATAAAATGTGTCATTTTACATGGTGACTGAAAAGATGTTTTTGTTCTCATGTGCTTGAATGCCAAAAACTGAGAACTAAAATGAACAGAAATACTTTTAAATTCATTGTTTGATACAGATGTGTTTTGATTAGAATCTGTGTGTAACGACTTCATCAAACCTCAAGGGAAAAATGTGACAAAGAAGTACTATACAATTAGACTTTTGATATGTGAGGGAGAAAATAAAGACGTGAAATAACTGTGTTTTTACATTTATGAGAAGACTAACAGTCAGAAATAGAGAGTATTCAAGAGAAAACAGGTCTCTATCATGAAGCCATGTGGGAAAATCAGACAAATGATGAAAGACTTACTTTGATTTGGGAGCCACTGCATAATGTGTTAAAACATGGGCAGAGCAGATGGATCTTTGGATGTGTGCATAGTAATTTACATAGAGCCTTTCTTATCTGGTTGGATTTAAGGTTTTAAATGCTCTCCTTCAGTCATATTTGTCTAGTTATTTTGTCATTTAGTTAGTTATTGCTGGATGTTTTATTGATTAGCTCAAACTTAAAAGTGTTTTAATCAATTTTTGACCACTAAGGTGCTACATTCAGGTACTGCCTTAACGTTTTAAAGTTAATATGGATAACTATTAGCAACAACAACCTATTTACACCTCCTGCAGACAAAGAGCAATATTTGCATTAGGATGTTTATGTCCATCCGGTGCTTGAAGTGGGCCGGTACGCACTGCTACATTTTTACTCTTTGGCGTACCTGCACTTCTCCCAAGCTGCCGGTACTCTTCTCTGCCCTCTGTATACAGGTTCTTCAGACAGACGGGGGAGAAGCTCGGGTGGCTTTCAAGCAGCCGTGTGCATAAAGTAGCTCGTCAATGTCACTTTTCGGGAACCAACCAATCACAGCCTGGATGGGGCGGGACATTAAAAAAGGCTGGCAGCCATAGGTGTAATTTACACTGGGGACGCTGGAGACATGTCAGAATCAGAATGATCTCTCCACTTTCTGAAAGCATTTGTTTAAAATGTTGTGAAAAATAACTTGCAGTGCGAAATGTTAAATAACAAATTCAACTGCTTAGAGAAAGGACTGTGTGCACAATAAGAAAACATGCAATGTAATTTAAATATTGAGGAAACAAAATGTGCATTATCCAAAAAAGTAACTGATTACCATATATTCCATTTTATTTTTATATTTTATATTTTCACCTGCCATTTTGTGTTTCCCTTCATTTAAAAAAAGGCATTCCACCATAAATTGGTGCAGAAATGTCTTCAGAATGCAGTAAAATATATTTCAGCATCGAATATTTCTTCAACAGCGGTAAAATATCTTCTTTTCCTGTTCTCCTGACCCAAGTATACTGTCACACCCCTAATCTGAGCCCTTATGTTCCCTCTGCTTTCTACACAACAATCAGCAAACTTTTTGAAATGTTGAAGTTCTGCATAAATGGTTATTATTATTGACAAGTTAGTATTTACCATTAGCAAATCAGAGACTTATACACAACAACATATGAGTACTGGCAAGTGTTTTTTCTCCTTAAAACACTGTGTCCATCAGACCTGAGCTGCTAGATGTTCAGCTTTCCTCACCAGCTTTTCAGGTAGCATTCAGCCCATTCTTGCTAAAAATGGTTGCATCTGGGTTGTTGATAAGAAAAGCTCAGATTCGGCTATTCAGTATAGGTGATCAGTTCTGATCACTACTACTGACTCCTTTTATGTTACATGCAATCATTTTAATCAGTGGTGATGTAAATGTTATAGTGTCACGTAGGGATGTCCAGATCCGATCACGAGATCGGAAATCGGGCCCGATCACGTTGTTTTAGACTCGATCGGAATCGGACATTCAGGACTCGGATATAAATGTATATATATATGTATATATAGTTGTGCTTTGCAAACACTGTGGCACTTTTATTTTTGTACTTGTTTACATGCCTGCTGGGTATTTTAAGTTGAGGTGCTATTTGTTTTTATCTTAGACTTTTTTTATATTTACTGTTGCA
>JAPMOB010213692.1:0-11705 GCA_029875015.1 Lepomis gibbosus | reverse complement strand
CTCTTTATGAAAAGCGCTGTGAGATAACTGTTGTTGTGATTTGGCGCTATATAAATAAAATTGAATTGAATTGAATTGAACTTTAGCTTCTGATGAATCCCACAGCACTAATATGAAGAGATTACCAACATTCACTAGCTGGGTTTCATTTACACTAGACAACTATCCAGCTACCTGTCTGAAATTGATATGAGGTGATTAGCTAGATCCTTTATTTACATAAAAACCCACCACTGTGTTAGGCATGTATTCCATTAAATAATGACTAAATTTCCCACTTTTGGCTTCAAATGTCTGCTCTCAGACACTATGTCACACTGACCAAACAAATGTAGAAAGTCCCCCTTTTTTAACCTAAATGCTTTTCTGCACATATTGCAGGTTTATGTGGTGAAGTCACTGGGAGCAAAGCGGCTATACTCAGAATGAGTCCAGCACCATCAAAAGCTGTCATTACCAATGGCAGACAAAAAATAATATAGTAGATGAGAGGATAAATAGTATCGAATCTCAGCCTGGGGAAAGAAGCTGCTCTGCATTCGGCTGGTGCGACTTCTGTATCTCTTGCCAGAGGGCAGCAGGGGGAACAAGCTGTTGCTGGGTGGGTACTGTCTTTTAGTATCCTTTAGGCTCTGCGGGCTCTCTAGATGGGTACCAGTGATCTTGATTGATCTTAATGAGTGGTTTTAGTCATTTAGTCTAAAATCATTTTTAGCTGCAGCCCTACTTGACTCTACTTGCCTTTTTGGGTTTTACATCGGGGAAAGTTGTACGTGTACCTGCTACTTACTATTCTTTTTTCGGCTGACCCCTGTCGAGGGTTCCAAGCGAGCTGAGTTGAGCTGAGGCAATACTAAAATGTGAAGTGAAAACACTGCAGCCTCCTGTTTGGTCAGAGAGAATTGTCACTTATCACTGCATCATCATTGCACGCGCTAGTCAGAGGCCAGCAACAGAAAGTGTTATATTATACAATTTTCACACATTTCACATTTCCTCACTAATTCCACTTCAAGTTTTGAGGCGAGAAATCAACTGTGTAGATTTTGAATCGGCAGTTTTACGACAGATTTATGGTGGACCAAAAATGTGCTTTAATGTTTTCGTGCCCCGGGAGAAGCTAACAAGCTGTTTGTTCAGTGTCTCGCTCTGGTCCCACAATCACACAGACCACTGCAGCCAACGCAGCAGCCAACGCAGCAGACAACTCTAGCGACAAGGACAAAAGAAAACACAGCTGAAAGATAAAGACTATTCTGTCTTTACATTCTGACTAATTTTGAAATCTTTTAACTTGAATCAAAAGAAAGCTGGTGTTTGTATATTGCGTTGAACATTACTTCACGCTGTGTGCCGTTGCTATGACGACCAGCTACATTGAGGGTTGCCATCTCTGTGGTGGATGAATAAAATTTCAAAAATTAGACAAGAAATATATTGACTCAATAGCAACAAATGTTAGTATCATGCAACATAGAAATACTCAAATGGATGTGCAATTATTTATGGGGACAATTCACAATAAATGTATTGCAACAGTAGATGTATTGCAATAGGATATTGAAATAATATATTACTATTTTATAGGGGACGATTCACAATGAATGCATTGTTTTTTTGTCCCCTATCAAACAGGCTACTCAGTGGACATCATTCAGCTTTTATTTTTTTCAGAATATCTGGCTCAGTCCACATTGCCATGAAATTTACAACCAGCTGGCGTCTTCCATCTGCTGAAGTCGATTCAAGTTTGTTGAAGTGTTGAGCTCTTGCTAGCGTTCCGTCTCGGGGGGTAAACTCTGCAGGGGTTGGGCTAGGCTACTTTGTGGCCTAAATGAATTGAGTCAAATGACCAGTTTGTTTGAACCATGCCAGTTATTCTGAAAGTGCATTTAAAATTCTGGATTTTAAACAGTGATGTATGATTGTAAATTCCTTTTACAGAAGTGTGATTGAAGCTTTTTCCCTTACTTAAAGCCACTAACTTTATAGTTGCTATGCATTAAATGAATGGTTTGCAATATCAATCACCAAGTCCAGTCATATTCTTGCTTCTGTTTCCCTGTGTTTTTGTATGCGTGACCTCTTACCATTATCACTCATTTTCATTCTCCATCTGTCTCTCCTTTCTCTTTTTTTCTTCTTCTTTCTCTGCTCTGTCTGTGTTTCCTGTTGTAGCCAATTGCATCCCTCAATGCCAGAATGGAGGAATGTGCCTCAGGCCTCAGCTCTGTGTCTGCAAGCCTGGCTCAGATGGGAAGGTATGTGAAAAGAAGACCGTGTCCGCACATCCCTTTCCAGCACTGCCTGGGAATGGACCCACCAATGGCCACACCACTGGTCACACAAATGGACACACTAATGGTCCCACTAATGGACACAATGGGGTACCCCAGCGGCCTATACCACAGCAAGTGCCTCCCAATGGCCATGCCTCTGCCCCCCCTCCATCTAGCAACATGGCCCAGATGAAACTAACTGTCAAGCCGGCTCAGTTTGTACGACCACATTACATCCAACAGCACATCCAGCAGCAGTAAGTACCACGCTTTGATTCAACCTTTATTTGTTCAGGAAAAATCAGTGTTCCATGCTGTCTTCACATGCATATAGTTTTGCTAATTGACTCTGGGAGAAGGTCATTAGCACCACTACCACTACTGATAACCTTCTAACAACTCCACTGGTGCAGTCAGAGAGAATAGGGTGGCTGTGGCTCAGGAGGTAGAGCGGGTTGCCCGTTAATCAGAAGGTAGGTGGTTCAATCCCCAGCTCCTCTAGCTCCTCCAGGCTGCATGCTGAAGTGTCCTTGGGCGAGATACCGAATTGCCCCTGGTGGTTGTTCCACCAATGTATGAATGTGTGTGAATGTTAGCTTCTGTTTGAGCACTTAAGCTCTGTGTGTGAATGGTGAATATGAGTGGTTGAAAAAGACTAGAAAGGCATTTATAGTGTCTTGCTCTAGGGCATGCCTTTGTAGAGGGATAGATTACATTTTAGAACAAGATGGAGAAACTGGGTTAATTAACCACATCTACAATAATTTAACACATAAACATAAAAGACAGATCTATCATATCCTAACGAAAAAACAAGAAAACCCTACAATTCTTCATGAAATATATGCAGACCTCTGATTTGTTCTTGCCCATGCGGCAATCTTTAACACGTACACCACTGGTGTGGATCTGAGCATACAAATGGTCTGATTAAAAAATTGGAGCCCAAAATCATTTGACAGCTGTCAGGGCATTTCCCTTCACAAAAACATGGATAAAAAAGTATGTAGTTGCACTCTGAACAGACAGCTGCATATTAGAGTTCTTCACAGGCCTAAACGAGACACGCAGCTGTTCTGTACCCATGCCTTTTAGCGCCAACCCAACCAAACTTGCCTGGTACTGCTGGAGACCTGAACCCAACCCAAGAGTTTATATTTGTTGTTTCTTCTTCAAAAAGTTTCTCATGCATTATAAATACTGAATCTGATGTCAATAGACTGCTTCTACTAGCCAACAAACCATAAGATTAGTGGCAATACACATGTTACAGTTACACAACTACCAGCATGATAACAAAAAGTGAGTACACCCTTAAGTGAAAATGTCCAAATTGGACCCAATTTTTCCTTCCCTGTGTCATGTGACTCGTTTATGTTACAAGGTCTCAGCTGTGAATGGGGAGCAGGTGTGTTCAATTTGGTGTTATCACTCTCACACTATCTCATACTGGTCACTGGAAGTTCAACATGGCACGTAATGGCAAAGAACTCTCTGAGGATCTGAAAAAAGTATGGTTGCTCTACATAAAGATAGCCTACGCTATAAGATGATTGCCAAGACCCTGAAACTGAGCTGCAGCACAGTGGCCAAGACCATACAGCGGTTCAACAGGACAGGTTCCACTCAGAACAGGCCTCGCCATGGTCGACCAAAGAAGAAGACGGCATGTGCTCAGTGTCATATCCAGAGGTTGTCTTTGGGAAATAGACATTTGAGTGCAGCCACCCAGCCTTGCTGCAGAGGTTGAAGGGGCGGGGAGTCAGCCTGTCAGTGCTCAGACCATACTCCGCACACTGCATCAAATTGGTCTGCATGGCTGTCGTCCCAAAAGGAAGCCTCTTCTAAGGATGATTCACAAGAAAACATGGCAAACAATTTGTTGACGACAAGCAGACAAAGGATATGGATTACTGGAACCATGTCCTGTGGTCTGATGAGACCAAGATAAAATTATTTGGTTCAGATGGTGTCAAGCATTTGTCGCCAACCAGGTGTTGGATACAAAGACTGCGTGAGTGCTGCCAGCACTGGGGAGCTACAGTTCATTGAGGGAACCATGAATGCCAACTTGTACTGTGACATACTGAAGCAGAGCATGATCCCCTCCTTTTGGAGAATAGGCCGAGGGCAGTATTCCAACAGGATAACGACCCCAAACACACCTCCAAGATGACCACTGCCTTGCTAAAGAAGCTGAGGGTAAAGGTGATGGACTAGCCAGGCATGTCGCTAGACCTAAACCCTGTTGAGCATCTGTGAGGCATTACACTGTTATACAAGCTAAGTAAGTGTTATTTCTTCAGTGTTGTCACATGAAAATATATAATCACATACTTACAAAAATGTGAGGGGTGTACTCACTTTTGTGAGATACTGTATATATATACACACTTGGTATAAAAAGTGACCCAGAGTATGTGAAATATACTGTGATTTTGTGTTTAAGTTAGCTCAAATTAGATAGCATGCTGGCTAACATAGAGTAGTTATATGGCACATTACTTCACCAGTTAATGCATATTACTATTCTGTGTATCACTATAGTGTCATAGGGTTGACATAACCCTGCAAGAAATAGTACAAACCAAATGTGGAACGATTTGTTTCTAATAGACAATTGTGATGCAAGGCCAGTGCAGCAAGCTACATTAGCATGGATCTGCCATTGTTTGCTTCGTAACATTTGATTTAGATTTATTGTGCAATCTTAAACCTCAGCGCTAGAGGCCACTGAAAACTACACATGGCCCCTTTAACTTATTTTCTTTATTTAGTGCATCTTTAAGTGTATAACAAATAGCTAAATACATACCTTGTTTACAATATAATACCAAATTTAACAGCAACTGGTGTTTTAGCACTAACAAATGCTTATCATGAATTTTCATGTAACCCAACAATTGGTATTTTAACATTGACAAATTAATTCTTTATCAGAGTTTTTTAAATCTTTTTTCTGAAACATCCTTTTAAATGTTTCCATACATTATTCTAATATTTTCTACTTTAAAAATGATTTTGGCTTAAATTAAAACTACTAACATGTGCAGGAGATACAAGCACCGAGATGAAAAATGACAACATTGGTGGAATACATTAAACCTCCTCACTGAGAAGAAACTGTGGGAAACTATTAACACTGACCTGACCCTTGAGCAACTTTGAGGCACAGTGAAAAAGAAGTTGAAGAGAATAGGGGAAGAAAGAACAAACCATGACACAGTTCCATGAAGATCCCTTCAAGTTCCTAAAATGTTTCTTTACGAGGTAAAAAAAGTGGGAAGAACAACAAAGAAAGAACTGAAGGATTAGTTGAGAACAACCATCTCTGACCCAAGACAGCACAAACATCTGAAAATACTATCAGACATCCTTCCAATTGACCCTCCAGAACAACGAATTGAGAATGGGCATCCAATATGGAAAACAAAGTCCATCGGCAGCATAAAGTGCATAAGAATGCTCCAGTTGACCTGAGGTTTTTCTGGTGGCCCAGTAGGACGGGTCCTTATTCTGGTGTGGTCCTTATTATCCAAAGGAGAAGGATGCAGTGAACATCAGCCAGTTCTGACCAGTCTCCCAGCTAAACATCCATCCATCCATCCTCAACCACTTATCCTGCATACAGGGTCGCGGTGGGCTGGAGCCTATCCCAGGTTACATTGGGCAAAAGGCGGGGTACACCTTGGACAGGTCCCCAGTCCATCACAGGCCCACACATAGAGAAAAAACAATTCACACCTAAGGACAATTTCAGAGACACCAATTAACCTAGCCTGCAGGTCTTTGGATGATGGGAGGAAGCCAGAGCACGCGGAGAGAACCCATGCAGGGAGAACATGCAGAAAGGCCCGGAACGACCAGGGTTAGAAACCACGACCTTCTTGCTGTGAGGCGACTGTGCTAATTACTGCTCCACCGTGCCACCCCTGCTAAACATAAAGTAACTAAAATGTTTTTCGATATTATTGCGCAAAGGAGGGCTGAATATCTGAATAAATCAATCGATACATGTACATAATGTGGGAATACTGGGGCTTTCTGGGTCAGAGTATTCTACGATCTGGCACCTGATCCAATTGGCGAAGGTGTAAAAAAGGGACCTTCACATAGTCTATCTGGACCAATGCCTTTGGCTTGTGCCCCATGAAGTCCTGTGGTCTGCCTTCAGCTTGTTCCACATACAGGATACCATCAAACAGCCCTAGTTAAATCCTATTTTCAGGACCTGCAGTTCCACCTCTAAATGTACCAGCTCTTGTCAGTCCCTGGAAGTAGGCGTAAGTGATGTGATGCACTCTCAAGCCTGGTGTTCACAATGTAAATACGGGCTTTAAAATGGGTTGTGGGTAGACAGCCAGTTGACTCTGGTCTGAGCCTCTGTTGATCTTACGTGGCTGATAATACAACCACCACAACTCTATGCACCAGGAGACTGGAGGAGAACATTAGCTGGGCCGCCCAAGTGACACATCATCTTGATTAAGAAGAGAGTGCTCCCTGACCATAAATTCTTCATCGGAGATGACCCAATCCAAACAGTATTCAAGCAGACTGTCAAAAGCCTTCGAGGACGTATGATGGAATTTTGAATGACAAAGATCAGGTGCAACAACTGCGGAAGAAGTTCAGCAGTGCCTGCAGTTTGAGCTTCTACCCAAGGCACTGTGGCCCCTCACAGTCTATCAGGTCCCAATCTCAACAGTAGGAGTCACAGGCTATGTCAGGAAATTGCCAAGAGTTCCACTGTCTTTACCACTATAGGCCTCGACGGAGATGACGACCTCAAGCTGCCCCTCACCATTGGAGAGCAACAATGTGATGACCATCTAGGCGCAAATGGAGACCAGCCAAAGCAGTGGAGCAGCAGCTCTCAGATATGTGGACATTGTGGGGCATGTTCAACAAGGAAGAGGAGGTCTAACAACGAGTTGTCAGCGAGTTCCTCCAACAAAGAGAAAGATCAGCTGGAAGGATGTGTGGACCATGGAAGTGATAGTGACTAAGCTTTATTCAAACCAATCCAATCCGACTTTATTTAGAAAGCACATTTAAAAACAACCAGGTTGATTAAAGTGCTGTACATTGAATCAATAAATAAACAAATACAACAGTAAAAAACAGCAATATACAGCTTTCATCCCGGATTAAAAGCCAAGGAGTTTAAATTTAAATACTGGAAGGCTGGGGGGCCAGTGTGACATGAAGAGGCAATTCATTCAGCCATGTTTTAGGGACAACAAGAACTGACTGGTTTGCGGATCTTAATGACCTGGAAGAAGCATGCTGCTTCTATCAGTGATAGAGTCTGGAGCAAGTCAATGAAGGGTTTTAAAAACACATTCAATCCTAAAATGAACTGGGAACCAGTGAAGAAAGGCAAGAATGGGGCGATGTGATGTCTATGTGATCTGAATTCCATCAGAGTTACATACGACATGCTTTGTATAAGCTACATATGACATCCTCCAGTTAATCTTGACTAGGTGAACATTCCAGGTGTGCCCTTTGTTTCATATCAGCCTCCCTAAAACAGATTCTCAACCTGTATAATCAGCCTCACCCTGCTGATTGGAAGATGATGGCTGACATCGGCCGACATCTCATATTTCCTCCAGAGATAGCATTCACTGTTCTGGAGCCCTCCAGAAGCGTTTTAGGCTCATCAAAAAAATGTTAAGGAAGGATCCACTGTGTCAACTGTCCATCACTTTGGTATTGTGTTCACCATCAATCTGCAAGAGCACTCTCTTGTGTCTGCTTGTACAAAGGATATTATATGATCCTGTTTAAAAAAAAATCTTTATCAGACAGGTATTCAAAATGGCAGACCTGAGTTGAGGTATTGGAGTTGGTATCACAAGATAAAAAGTTGGATCCCTAATAATGATGACCTACTTTAGTTCAAAATTATTAATTTGTTGTGGGTTTGACAGGAAGCAATAAGTGAAGATGAAGCACAGACAGACCGTTTGGAGTTCAAGTTAATTACTGCACAAAGCCTATAATCACCTGTAAAAATATTCTTCAGTTGTTTTCTAAATCATATTGTTTTCTAGCTGCCTGTTAGCAAATGTTCTGGGGCCTGTACTGTTATGCGGCCTTGGCTTTTGGAACCACTGCCTAAAAAGTGTCCTGAGGAGTATCCAGGATCCATGAACATCTACGTGTGTTTGCACATTTTCTTATCTCTAACATCTTGGCATTCCATTTTATGCTAATTGTCTCCAATGAGAGTGCAAAATCTGGTGTAAAGAATAAATTCTCACTATTGTGTTTTTGCTTCAGACCTTATTATAGTTTTCTGATGTAGTCCAACCGTGTTTGGTTTCTGTCAAACAGTACTGTAACTGAGTGTGAGGTTCATCTTTTGCATGCTGACTCCTTGGCAGCATGATAAATATCAAAGCCTGCAAAACAGCTTGTTCACAGTTGCTGATACAAACATAGGAAATATTGCTTTTAAAACACAAATCCATCACTGTGAAGGCTGTGTAATTGTGGAAGGCTGTGTAATTGTGGTTTACCTGGCCAGTACAGTCTCATTATCACCATTCATCAGTGTAATAATGGGTAGAAATTCTCTTTTATAGGTATGGTTGAAATGCTTCTTCTGCTGTGGTAAACGAAATGAATGAAAATGTTAATGAATACATTTAAAGACCTCTGTTTTACATGCAAAAACATCAAGTGGGTTTTTTATGCCCTGTACATGCACAAGTAATTGCTACCAGATCTGTGTCCTCGAAAGCTGCTCTCAATTTGCAGAGGGGAATATATCTCACAAGGAGCCAGTCTCCTATTGGTTGCAGAGCAGCTTTGCCATCTGATAGGATACATAGGGCATAGGGCAACAATCGCAACAATCCCCACGTAAGGAACTTCTCATGAGATCAGTTGGGGGTCCAAAAGCTATTGAATGAAAGAGCTCACAAATATGCCTAAAATCTGTGCAAATCCAACTGATTTTAGATGATATATAATGACATTATTTGACATTTCCACCTACATGGATTATCCAGTGTTTTGGTGCCCAACTTTAAAATATTACGTTCTTTTACTCGTGACCGGTGCTATGTCACCAACCTCTACCTGTTTCAGATATGCAATATTTCCTGGGTAAATATTCAAAACTATGTCACACTAAATTAGGTCAGGTTTTCCCTGGGACCCACAGGTGTTGAGTGGGTTTGTCAAAAACACCCCTTTTAGCATGTCTGTTTAGGGATGGGATTTTATCGAAACTACTACTCTTATCAGTTCTTTATCAATTTTCTTATTGGTTCTTTTTCATTAGTAAAAGTGGTTTAAAAAATAAAATGCATTCAGAACAGGATTAGAATTGAATATTTTAAATATAGCTAAATGTTACTATATAGTCATATTCTTTGTACAGGTTTACATGTTTATGCTTGCTGAACTGGTGTATTGATTAACTATTTCCTTTTTACTTGGTTTTATTGCACTTACAGTAAAAAGCGCAGTTGTTGTCAACTGGAGTAATCTTGTAGTTATCTTCACTTCACCTGGTTCCCCCATCCAGCTTATCCATCCCTTATCTCTGTGCTGCTGACCACTGATTTCGCTCTGTTTTTGTGTGTGAGCTCACAGAGAGCAGAGCAAGATCCTATGATTTCAACACAGATTTGTTGTTCACAATATGACGTTAGTATAATCACAGGACAAAATAGGGTGCGTCAATAGTGAGCTTCCTTTGGGATTTTAATGCATCAGAGACGCAGGACGCTTACTGACCAACATCACTGCAGCAGACAATACTGACACAGAAACGCTACTGTGTGGCCTTTTGGACAGTAATAGGATTTGTGGTGCGTTAAAGCACAATAAATTCTGTTTCATGAACGGACTTTAGAGACAGTGTAAAATAGCTTTACACACCTTTCCACTATAAAAAAAACATTAAATAGATTTTTGGAAATTCACCACCAAATTTTTACTCCTGGAACACTGTTCCTGTCCATCACCAATATGTGCGGTTGTCAATATATTACACAAGATTATAGCAGCATTAGGTGATGTCACACTGTTGGTACAGCTGGACAGCAACCTGCATACCCTTAGGTACTACCGAACTGTAGAAGCTGCTGTGCCTAAATAAACTAAAATAAACTAAACATTTTAATTAAATTAAAAAATCTCTCAGTAAATTGGCAGCCATGATATTCATTGCATTGTAAAAAGAATATTAATTTTGCATTATGTTTTATTTAAGTTAATTTCAGTGTCATAAAGAGTGGCTTAACTTCCCCTGAAAATCGCATCTTTGCTGACCTCCATTGGTTTAACTTCTCACCTTGATGCAGTGATGTACAGGTGTACTCCAGGACTCAGTGAGATCACTGCTGGATGTGGCTAAAAGTAAACAAAGATCACTTATGGCCACAGATGAAACATGGCAGCAACACACTGATATACAGCTTGGCATTAAATTACTCTTTAAACTCCTAATTTATTCAGATTAAGGAAAAATGGTTTCAGGTCAAAGTACAAGAACTTTGGTGAATGCCACATATTCTCTTTAAATCACTAGTATGTGCCGGGATGTCCCGAGACTGAAATTCAGCACGGGACTCTGAAACGGAGTGGCCTTTTTTGCTTCAGGCTTTAGGTGCGAGCAGAAAAATTTTGCACACAAGCACGAGCCACATACCCAACTTTGGCTCCTCCCATAAATGACTATGCAAATGGCCATAAATACACCCTCGTCACCTCCTAAGGTCCAAATAACAATGGCCGATCTTGCTGTAAAACACAGGAAAAGAGAAATTTCACTGAACATAAAATTGAGGTGCTGCACTTAAGTGGAGGCAAGAAGAAATATTTTATTTGATGATTTGACCTCTTGAATCAGCAACAAATGCAAAACAACAGAGTGGCAGAGTGGCACAATGGCAGTCAGTGCAGCCGGCTCACAGACTCATGAAGGCTGAAATTAAAAAAACATGATCTGACAGAAAGTGGATGTCAAGACAGACAGGAGAATATTTTTTTCTTAGGTGCTTGAGGTGGAAGTTTTAAAGTACATATTTTGTTTGTTCGCAAAGAAAAGAAAACTCAGAGAGTTTAATGAAGTTATATAATTCTAAACAATTCTAGGTAGAAAGTCTTTGTTAAAACATTATGAAGAAGAAGAAGACGACATTCTTTATTATTCCCACAAGGCAAAATTCAAACTCACTCTGGTGTTACTGTATTATTGTTATCAGTATACACACATATGGATGACATAATTTTTCAGTTCCCCTTCGAGGGAACTCGAACTGCGTCGGTTACGACACTATGGGAACGCCTTTAGGCGTAGCAGGTCTGATGTGAATGAAACCACTCCAATCCTATTGGCTTGTAGCTAAAACGATAGGGTGTGACGGATAACCGGAGGAGTATAAGGCACACCTGAGCACA
>JAPMOB010213691.1:0-33425 GCA_029875015.1 Lepomis gibbosus | reverse complement strand
TTCATCTGGTGCCTTTTTTTGTTTTTAAGTGCTTTAGCTAAGTCTTCAAATACCCATGGTTTCTGTTGACCAAACAGTCAAAAAACAAACAAACATGTGACCTGTAAGAGAGATTAACAATGGCGTCAAAAAACTGAAATGGTCTGCATGAATTGTCAATCTCTTGTGCTCTACTACTTTAGGGAGGAAAGGGGGACAGGAAAGGAGCATGGTTTGTGAGCTGTGCAGATGTGTGCGCTGTTTATCACTGCCAGTGAAAGACCTGCATCAGCAGCAGCTGTGGGGCGCTTTGCCTGCGATGGCAGCGGTGCATTGGAAGGGGAAGATTTGCATTTGTGGTTTCATATCATGAACAACGATGTTACTCTCTCTCTCTTCCTTCCTTTGCGCTCTTACTCTCTCTCCGTCTTTCTCTCTCTCGCTCTCTGTCTTTCGTTGAACGGGAGGAGCTTTCTGTGAGAGGTAGAGGAGCCATGTGAACATGTCTAAGTAGCGCACTGGAGCATAACCCAGGAAGCTTCAGGCTGAAATTGATCCAACCATAACATCAACACTAATAAATCTCTCCATCACACAAAGCCCATGTTGTCGTGACACACAGCTATACACACATGCATAGAAACATTGTACTAAAGATAAAAACCTGGCACTAATAACACTCTAATGACAGTACATTTAGTTAGTTGACTGTAACGAAAGCCACCTTTTTTTTACATCAAATGTAGCACTGGCCCAGAGCTCTGTTTGAGCTAGTACGGATTACATACATGATGGTGATTGGTGTTAGAAATGACTTAGTTAAGTGTCTTGTTAAAAAAAAAGAAAGGGGGGAAAGTTAAAGGTCCTGTGGTCTGCATGTGTCCGCCGGAGTCACAGTGATCTGAAGGACCATTTGATGAAAGGGTTTCCTGCGGCTTTCATCTCCACGATGCGTTTTGATGGGGAGAATTTCCTTGCAGCTGAGTCAAAAAAACTGCCTCATGTTGTGAAAACAGCCTATCCTGTCTGCAGCTTGCAATGGCTTTTGGGTTCTCAAAGTCAAATGAAGTTTTTGGAGAATACTCATGCAC
Source organism: Lepomis gibbosus (assembly GCA_029875015.1). Classification (NCBI taxonomy): domain Eukaryota; kingdom Metazoa; phylum Chordata; class Actinopteri; order Centrarchiformes; family Centrarchidae; genus Lepomis; species Lepomis gibbosus. The sequence goes on along the minus strand of JAPMOB010213691.1, from coordinate 32,355 downwards.
ACATGTGGGTATATGTTTTGTGTTTTTGTGTAGGAGTGTATTAATCCTATTTAGATAACAAATGCACTGCAGAACTGCTGGGCTGCTACAGCATGTTGGTTTCAGTGTATTGTAAAAAAAATATTGCAGATTCTGCACAGACAACGTGATAACCGCAGAGTTGAAAGTACAAACAATGTTTGAATATATAAATAGAACATAATCCTAACAAACGTCTGTGTATTGTTATGTGTTTGTCAAGGAGTTATTGTCATGAAAGTGTTTAAGTGATTTGACTTGAGTTTCTGAAGACTTAAAATTGGCTGAGACTCCAAAGCATTGCTGGATAGTAGGATGGTTAAGTGTGTTTATAGACATTTGCTTATGGATTCCTCAAGTGTGACTGGGCACATCTCCTGCTGAAGGTATAAAGGAACACACAACCTAACTGGAAGACCAGTCCTAATAGGTTCAACTTCTAGTGTGCTTGCCTCTCAGTGTACCTGTTCACATGTATGTACAGTTGTTATTGCTACCTCTCCATTATGTCCACAGTGAAATTCATTCTACAAGGCTGTTAGAAGAGGATCATTCTGACCCCATTTCTGGTGTCCATCTCTTCTCTTTCCAACCTTCAGTAGACCTCACTGTTCCCTCTGCTATCGCCTCCTAGCAGGCTCCTTTATGCCTCTTTGGCAGCCCCTTGATAGACGTCTCGGCTCATTGTGTGTGAAGGTGTTTTTGTATTGGTGTGTAATGGTGCCCTAAGATACTGTTGCTAGAGTGTTGTCTTGGTGTCTGTTCCACTGCTGCCCTCGAGACCCCAATAACCACCTTCTGTGACAGGAGCTCTTCACTGAGCAAAGCACTGCTCCCTCTCATTTGCCTCTCTGCTTCTCTTAAACTCTATTCCTCGTGTTCCAGTGTTGTTTTTCTTATGCAGTATCTCATGGTCTATCTTCGCTGTGTCTTCTGCCTTTCTGTATCAGACATATCTCAGTATTCAATGAATCGCCTGTGCCCTATTTTCTTTTTGCGTTTTCGTCACTGAGCAGTGAATAGAGGGCAGGGGGCTACAGTTGAAAATTAGCTTTTAACTATGTGAGGTATGTTCATTCATTCTCCTCCAAACCCCCCCAGCTGCCCTCGGGCCGCTCACCCATCGCCCCCTTACAGGCCTATAAAGTCCTACTGCGTCCCCCCCAGGCTGTTTTCCACATTCTCTGTTTCCCTGGTACCTACAGTTCCAGCAGGACCGAGGCCAGCCCTCCTCATTTCTCTCTCTGCGACCGAAACCCTGCCAGAGCCCGCCTAGGCTTAGGGGGGAGCGCTAGCCTAGTTACCATGGTCACGGCAATCAGCATTGTGAACTTGGCTATAAACGAGAAAACTTTCCAAGATCAGCCTTAAGCTCCTGTGATCTGTGTGTCATGCTGTTAACATTTTATTAATAGTTTGACTAGTTCAGTCTAGATTGAAGGTATCGATAGGACAAGAGCTCTGCCTGTTAGTGGAAACCAATTTTTAAATTAATCTAAATTTCATAATTTCACCAATAAGTAACATGTTAGACACCCCCCGCTATGATGACAGCCAGAAAACCTTTTGAAAGTGCTTTGGATTGTTAGAGAACAGAGTCACCGTGTTCTTGGTTATTTTAAGCCCCATCAGAGACGTGAGCTCACAAGAAGTGTATTAGTCTTTCTGACAGGATATGAAACATGTTGAATGAAAGTTGGGAATGGTTTGGGACTGCAGCGCTGCTCAAATAACTGAAACAATATTTCATCTTTTTTATCATAATCATAGATATTTATGTCTTCTACCACTGAAATGGTCTCTTTGCGTATCACTGCATGTGTGTGTGTGTGTGTGTGTGTGTGTGTGTGACTGGTAAAAAACATTGTCCAGTCATACAGCAATGGCATTACCAGCTCATTGTGTGCTCTACAGAATATTTACGTTAATCTTCTTTTTATGGCATAATTGCTTCCGCGTTGCCTTGTGGCTGCAGACTTCAAAACTCTTACTAATGCCTCTCTACTTCTAAACATTCCTGATGTCTAACTACCAGAGGTGGTGCTCGGTGAGTGGTGCTCCTGCATGGTTATTTATCAGTTAATTTGTGAGGTGGCACCTTGGAAACTGCCTAAACAAGTTATATGAAAAAGGAAGGAACACCCTAACCCTAACAAGCCTTTTCATGGCTAGACTGAGTGATATTAAGATATCATAACAGCCTTCAGACACTGAAGATTAATTGTGTCTGTCTGTATAATTGTCTGTCTTGGTGTGGAACTGTGGAAAACTGTGCTTGTGTGCAAAAATGTGTTCTTCTGCATGTATGTTATCTAATTAAATCACATTGGCTTTGGGAATGTTGCAGTTTCCAGCTCACTCTTACATATGCAGCGCAGATTATTTTCAATTCTGATTTGTGTGTTTTGCAGGTCTACATTGAAAATGTACTCATGTCACAGTTAGAATAGGTCTCGTTTTTCTGTGTCTTTTCCAGTCACAGAGTCCTGTTATAGCACCAGCTCTGCTCAGTATGGTCTTATAGGTTTAGTGTGCGTCTAAATGTCTAATTTTAACCATACGTGTGTTTTCCCTGTCCACAGGGCTCCGGAGATAATCCTGGGCCTGCCGTTCTGTGAGGCCATAGACATGTGGTCCCTGGGCTGTGTGATAGCTGAGCTCTTCCTGGGATGGCCCCTTTACCCTGGAGCCTCAGAGTACGATCAGGTAACATATAATGGTTGCTTGGAGCTTCAAATTGTCTCCTGACCTCTGAGCAACTCATGATTGTTTGTGTTTGGGTGCTAGCATACCCATGAATCTGAATTCATGAGGACTTATGTGTGTGTGTGTGTTCGCTCTGAGTGTGTCCTTGTCAGTGTGTGTGTGGGGGGGGGGGCTTCTCCAATCCCCCTGACAGCCCCTGATGATTCTTGCGCAGCCTCCCTGTTTATCTGAACAGATGCCACAGAGCCACTTGTCCAATTAGCGCAGCCCCTGTGCTCCAGAGCAAGACATTGCCGTGTTCCCCTCTCTCTATCAGTCAGACGAGGCTCAGTGGGAAAACCTTGAGCAAGTTGTGCTCCATCACTGAACAAGCTTGACTGATTTTTCACAAAACTTAGCAAAGTGTCTCATTTACAAGTCTCAAATCAATCTTTGATTCTTAAGCCGAGGTCATGTTTGGGTGCTCTGAGTAGATCAGCCACAAAAGTCTGGAGTAGTTATGTCAGCCTAGATTTTCAAAAGAACATCCAGCCTAAAGATTCAGGAAATATTCACTGTGCTCCTAAATTAAATGCAACATGTGGTTCAATCATGCATATGATATGAAAAGGCTCAAATGCATTTTTCATCTTCTGTCTTGCAGATCCGGTACATCTCACAGACGCAAGGTCTGCCTGCAGAGTATCTGTTGAGCGCGGGGACAAAGACCACCAGGTTCTTCAACAGAGACCCTGACTCCACCTATCCTCTCTGGAGACTTAAGGTACAACTGGAGTGATAAAGATGCATGCACACAAGCTCACACAAACTCCAAGCTGTTAGCATCAAGAACGTCTTTCTTGGACTGGTAATATTTTAGCCAGTAATATCTGTCAATGGTATTCCAACTCTGGCTACACTGTGTGAGGCGATGATGGCCCTGTTTCTGGCTGCAAACAAAGTGAGAGGGTAATGAGAGCAAAATGGATCTGTGTGAGAGGATTTGGCAAATGGAAGCCCAGCCTGATGAATCCAGCTCAGAGGGTGTCTGCTCTAAACCCCTCCCACTGTCCCTCCATGCAGGCCACTATGGAGGTCCTCTCCTTTCTTGCTTACTCTCATTAACTTAAGTTAAACTTTTTGTTGTCATACAGTGAATTTACACCATGGCTTCTTGACTGTATCAAACCGCAAATACTGACCCATCACTGCAGGGTATGTTTTTACCATGTCTGCTCCTGCCTGTGTCAAGGATTCATCTCTTTCTAAGACCCCAGTGCATTTGTTTCTTATGAAACCAACGTACCACATTGACAACAACAGATGATGACGACTGACCTTCAAATGAAGACATATGACATGGACTTATGAGGCCTTTTTAAAAATACATTGTTGTCAGTTTAAACAAGGGGGGCTCTGAGTTCCTCAAGATAATAGTTGACAGCAGCATTGTGGGAAAGACACAGAGACAGATTGTTAGCTTGCACTTGACACCGCTGCTATAACTTCTCATGATTTTTTCTAGTGTCTTTGGTGTGTGGAAAATCAAACGTCAAGGAATCCTGACCATTTTTTCCCCCCACTCTGTAGAGCGATTGCTAATCTTTAATCTGACCTTGCCATTTGTTTCCATGTAACAGCAAGTGTGTTGCTTTGCTGACTGTAATTAAAAAATGTCACATGTTCAGTCAGGAGGTTTCTACAGTCAATGCAGATTAATTTTGTGTAAATTTGCACCCTTTCGAAAAAAGAATGATCACATGTGAATACTTCTGTGCATTTTCAGATCAGTGCGCTTGTGTAGTGCAGTTTCTATTCTGTACATTGTCTCACTGATAGTGTGTGACTCCACATGCAGTCTCTCCCATTTTCCCAGACTGTTATATGAGTGTTTGTGTGCTACCCTAGGGTTGCTCAGAGGGCAAGCCGAGTCCTGTCGCACATCAACAACAAGAGGCCTGTAATGTGCCAAAATGTAAATAGCGCGTTTCCAGAGGGGAAGTGTGATGGGATTTGAGAGAAACATCTGCTTCTTGTCTCCCACAGACTCCTGAGGACCACGAGGGTGAAACAGGGATTAAGTCCAAGGAGGCTCGCAAATACATCTTTAACTGCTTGGATGATATGGCGCAGGTATGCTGTTTCAGTATCACAAAGAAAGACTCTTCCCTTCCCACAAATGGGTCTACTCAGGTCCTGGGCCGTCACATCCCGGGAATTATCAAAAATGTGAAATCCTTTAAAATATTTATCCTGCCAAGGCCTGATCTCCAGATGTGGTGTACCTCTGCTGCTATATATAATTTTACAGAGTGAAATGAAAGCAGCTGCTCACTGAACCCCCTCCTCAACTCTGCCTCTGCTCTTCATTTTGCTAAACCCATTTCTAATAAGTTACAGACAAACATTTGAGCTGAACATGTGGTGAGGCTGGTTAACGTGTTTTATATGTACAGCTTGCTTTCTTATTTAAGCTGGACTGAGTGTTGTGGCTATGTCTCCAGTTTGTACATCTATGGTGTGTGTAAGCATATCGAGGGCAAGGGTGCAAAATGTTGCACTTTCTCCCCCACCTCTTTCTCACTTACTAACACAGACATACATACACACACAAACACATTCCATAAGGTCCCCACCAGTTTTTCAGACCAGCTCAGTGGGACCCACACCATATTGTGTCTGCATGACTCAGCTGGTGAGCCCCTCTCCCGCTGCAGCCCTTCATGCATGTCACCTGTGGGAATCTGTTTGTTTAAAAGATCTTACATAACCCCCAGGAAGTGACTTATATAGCAGACATATACATGGACAAACACTGCCACTGAACAAGGCTATAGCTACTGTCACTTTCCTCTATGCCTCAGAGTGAATTCGTCTCTCCGTGGTGGGAAAGTTCACATGTAGCCATCACATTTTGATAGGACGTGCCTGACACTGAGATGATAGTGAGTGTTGTTTTGTTCAATCTCGCTTGGCCAAATACTGGTTTTGCTGGCAGATATGGCAGCGGTGATGGAAAATTGCAATGTTTTTCCCAGGACCCTTCAAATCTCTGACAGCACTCTCTTGTCATCATGCACCCCAATCCTGCCTCTGATAATGACTAGCCAAGAGATAAGAGTTAAGCAGGTGAATTATTCCTTTTTGGAATATGGCTATCTTGGTACACAACCAGCAGCTGCCTCTGGAGACTGTCCATGTGGCTACACAACACATGTAGTAACTAAAGTGATGGAGACAATTATGGTTGTCCAGTAGCGCCCAGGGCCGCTGTCAGGCCCGTCTGGAATAACATGTTGTCGGCTGGGACAAGATAGTATCGCTGCCTGGGCTTGTTGAATTTACAGTTACCACACACACACACACACACACACTACAGCACAGACTTTAATGAAACCAACCTGCACTGGTATGATATCCCCTGGGTCATCTCTGTCTCCTACGCTTCAAGCTCTGTGTCCCGTCTTCCTCTCTGTTGCAGCCAGACTCAGCTTACTACAAAAACACAGCGGAGATACAGCAGAGCTGCACAAGCTTAATGTGGGAGAAAACTGCCTATTTCGCCCCATCTCACTGTCCCGAGCGTATAAACAAGTCAGTATTGTGGACATCTGTCTCCGCTTGTATAATGGATGATATAGCTGAAGGCCCTGAAAGACAGAGGGGCTGGGTGCCAGGGAAAGATAATGAACCTCCTTTAAGTCATGAGAAATGTGGGAAAGCTTTAGTCACAAGTATATCTAATTTGAGTAAATCAGAGACCAACTTATAGCAAATGCAGGCCGCCGCTTGAGGCCTGATGTAGATGGAAGTGAGGCCTGCTTGAAAATGGATTCACTTTGATCTGCAATCCTTCAATATCTCTGTTGATAGGAGTGAAGGCATAGCAGGAAGGGCAGCATGGTCTTCACCTTATCTTTCTTTTATAACATGCACTTACAAAAACACTTTTTCCTTTCTCAAGCTACTCTTCCCACTGAGAAATAAAGTTTATGGATAAATCTGCACATGTTGCAGTGCTGTGCAGAAGACAGGCCTGCTTCCTACAAGCCTAGCTCCACATCTCCCGAGGCGTAGCCCAATCTGTCTCACTGCTCGACATCTGCCATGCCTGCCCTTACTCCAGAGTGGCACGTCAGTGCTCCTCATGGCACAGATGTGGCTCCATAAACAGCCGTTGACATGCAAGTCACGCAAGGCTGACCATGTTAGTTGAAGGCCCTCGTTTTTGTTTTTAGATTTTCATTCAAGATTAGAAAATGTCACATGTTGCCTTTTGTTGTTATTGAAAGACACTGAAGCATGGAAATATATTTTCTATCTAGTACATTCACATATCTTAATTTTATGGATGAAAGGAAAATTCTTCATATCCAGTCTGATTATTGTGGCACACCTCAGCCAACTCCCACCTGCTATGCATGTGCAACCAAACTGTGTACATTTCCCAAAGTCATCTCCTCCACTAGCAGAGGACGATGTGATTATTTCTCACCTCATTCTGCAGATTATTCCTTTATCACAGCAAGCGGAGATGGCAAGCAGAGAGGAATGGTTACAGAGCCTGAATAACCTGCATAGAGAAAGAGAATTGAATCAGATTTGCGGTGTTGACTGGCAGCACATCTGATAGCCCCTGGAGCAGGCCTACAGATAAGCGCTGCGTCTTTATTAAAAACAGGCCTGCTACCTCTGCATGGCAGTCACAATAAACAAGACTGCCTGTCTGTTTCCACTGTCCCTGTCTCTGTCTCTGTCCTCGCACTTCATGACAATCTGCTTGTTCGCTTACATCTAGGCTAGCAATGTCATGACCTTGTTCCACCTCCTTCATTCCTCACCCCACATGACAACCCTAAAAGTAAACCCAGTCCCCAGAATTAGTCCCCTGCCTAACAAACTGATTCCTGGTAGTTATGTAGGTTTTCACTGGAGCAAGAATCTGCAGAAATCTGCTTTCCCCATCCACAACCTAAGCCGCAATGTTTAATAGAGATGAAGCAACACGATGTTCCAAGGAAGCTTCCCAGAATTGCCTCAGAACATATTTAGGTTAAGTTGTCTCGTGTCAGCTTTCTCAGAGGCGCTCACAAAATGGTGTCCTTTGTGGAAGGATTTTTTAAAACGACTTTCCAATGGCAGTATTTATTGGGTTCATGTTTTTTTTTGTTTGTTTTCACATCTCAGGAATAGATAAAAATCTCACTCAAGGCGCCAGAAGATATTTCAAGTGGTGCTATAAATACCCGTGCAAATGTTTATAATGTCACTAAGGTGCAAGGTTATCACTGGGCTCTGTGACACACACACATTGATACCCTAAGTGATGAGGCCTTGTGAGTATTAATAGGCCTCTGTGTGGGAATAAGCTGTGGGAGAGATTTTCCTCTGTCGTCTGCAGAAATGCTTGAGACCTTAAATACTCAATCAGCCACTGAAGAAGTATTTAAAATGCTAAGATGCTTGTTTGTTTGTGCCGTGCCTCCAGGTGAACATGACATCAGATCTGGAGGGGAGCGACATGCTTGCAGAGAAGGCTGATAGGAGGGAGTTCATCGACTTGTTAACCAAGATGCTGACCATTGACGCAGACAAGCGGATCACTCCTATCGAAACACTCAATCACCCCTTTGTGACTATGTCACATCTCCTCGATTTCCCACACAGCACACAGTACGAGCTAAACAGGCCCTGTTGGCGTTTAAATAATTATCATTTTGAACAGTGAGATGACATCTGACCCTGTCATGACATGCAGTACTCATTCCGTCTCTGTCTCCCTCACTCTCTGTCCGTGCAGCGTGAAGTCGTGCTTCCAAAACATGGAGATCTGTAAGCGTCGTGTCAACATGTACGACACAGTCAACCAGAGCAAGACACCCTTTATTACCCATGTGGCCCCCAGCACCTCCACCAACCTCACCATGACTTTCAACAACCAGCTGAACACTGTGCACAGCCAGGTAAGAGTGAAAAAAATAAACACCTTCACTCATTAGGCTGTTAGGCAACCACTGATAGAGGACGTTTATGCTGTCTGATGCAAGCATGTCAATTATTTTAGCTATGGTTTACTGCATTTACACAGTATGTTCCAGTAAAATTACAATTAAAGGTATGACATAAGAAATGCAGCCAGAAGTAAATAAAACAAATAATATAAAACTGTGACATCTAAAGTTAAGGATGTCTGTCAAAGTTTAGAATTTGCATGACCTCCATATGCACTTTTTATATACTGTATATGTATATGTATACATAAATGTATGTATGTATCACAAAGGATACAGCCAAGCTGAAACCCTCAAGCTAATATGACATATGACAGACGCATCTTACTAACATTCCCAGTCAAATGGTGTCTTAACCAAATAAATTTGTAACACCCAATTATCAGTAGTTGAACAGCTTAGCAGCCTGTGAGCGGCTGTTAGTTTCTTTGTTCTATTTTTTTCCTGAGCATTCTTCCTGTCTGTCTGCACGTTTCCATGCTTACTGGCCTGTCTTTCTGCCTTGGTGCATGTATATCTGTCTGCCTGCATTTCTGTCTGTGCCCCAGGTCCTGTGGGATTGTCACAAAGTGCTGATTACACACATGACAAGCCCCACTTCCTGCTTGCCTTGCATTCTGGGGCTTTCAGGCCTTAAGAATCCCTTTACCAGGCTTCCTCTCTTTTTCCCTCCTCTCACTCCTGTCCTCCTCTGTCTTCTCGTCTGTCCTCCCATTTCCCTGGGTTGAGCCTGTGGTGCTTTACCACTTCGTTCCCGTACGGTCTGTGAATCGAAACTGCTGACTTTTGGCTTATGCCGGAATCACCGAGCGTCGGGTTGCAAGGTTTCCCAGATTGTGCTTAGTTACAACTCTTGCCCCCCCCACCCCAACCCCTCTCTTTAGTAAACAGAGTTCTTTATCACCAACTATATCGAGCCAGCTCACACTGTGTAGCATGCGACAAAAACCCCATCTTGCTGTGATTTAAATGGATTAACATTCCCTCAGCTTGTCTTTTCTGCACCGGGCTCTCAGGGCATATAGACAGACTTAAGTTAGTGATTTATTCAGCTCGATTCATTTGCAAGGCTGGAATGCATCTTTGGCTTGTATTTTGCTGCTTCCGTGCTTGTGTATGATGAATGCCACAGTGGCATATTGATTATGTTCCCTCCCCTGGTATTCATCGAACACGCTAAAGAGAGCAAATGAAAAATGAAAGCACTGTCTCTGTGTTTCCCTCCGCCCCTACGTATGCTTAATGAAAGGGCTAAAATTAGACTATGTCTTGTGGAACAAATACTACTTATGAACTGAGCCAAACGGTGTCTCTTAAAAGCATTTGTTTGTATCTAGGATGTTCCCACGCAGTCTTAGTATTCCACATGTCTTATTAATGGTCAAGGCATGTTGGACTTATCTAAGCGTTTCATAATAACATAATTACTGTTATTATGCTGTGAAATATTACTCATATCAGGCATATTGATTTGAAACCTAGATAGTGAAGCTGTGACATGAAATGTCAAATTTTGCTGCAGTTCATTACATTGGCTCAAATTGGTGCTGTAACATTTACATTTAAACAGACTTTTTAATGTGTAATCTTCTGTCTTTTACACTCATCGTTTTAAGCATGATGATAAGGGAGATGTTAATGTTGCTGTTTTTTTTGTTGCTAAATTGTGTACTGAGACATATGAAGCATCAAGAAATTCATGATCAGCATATTGTCACTATAGAAAGAATACACTGCCCAACATTATTCTAGTCTGAAGAAGTATGTTTTATTTGCCAGTAAACCCTGCAAATGATACAAAATGACCAAAATCTTGCATGCTCTGGTGGCATTGATGGTTGATTATTCGAAGAATTGTAGCGTTGATTGCATCTCTCTTCACATTCTTTCTCTCCCTTTAGTTAATCAAATCAACAGTCCACATATTTAAAGATGCGTCCAAATCAGTTGTCCAAATTCCTTATTCTTTCATCTGCTCTCATCTGTGAAGGATGCCCTCCATCTGTTCTTGTCCTGGTGGTTGTCTGGTACCATGCATCTTTCTGTGTGCACTTTTTTGTTAGTATATTGTTATCTTTCTGTTTTACCATGCCTGCTGGTCAACCTTTCCTCCTTGGAGCCCTTCACTTCCCTGTCATTCCCATCAGTTCCTCCACCCTCATGATTTTATTTTGATCCCATCGTTCCTTTAGGCCACCAACCTGGCTCCCTCCTCAACCAACAATGCCACCCTTTCCTTTGCAAGTCCTGATGTCTCCATACTAAACTACCAATCTGCACTCTACCAGCCCTCCGCTGCCTCCATGGCAGCCGTGGCCCAGAGGAGCATGCCTCTACAGCCGGGGCCTCCTCAGCTCTGCGCTGCCCGGCCCGATCCCTTCCAGCAGGCACTCATCGTCTGCCCACCTGGCTTCCAAGGTAAGGACGTCTGACCAGTCAGTAAGCCTTACAGTGGACTGATAGAGAGGGATTTGTGGTCATCTGTGCAAAACGTAAGATCTCAGCCAGTGGCACATGGTCTAGAATGGACCATGATGTGAGGATAAAACACAATTTAAAAATGTGTCTGGTACCATGCATATAGCACAGTAGTCGGTTTTAGTTCTGTCTCTGTGCACAGATAGTCCTCCCCTTTTTTCCAGCTTATTGTTGTTTTGTTTTGTAGCTTTAGCCTTGTACCCCGCAGGCAGTGTCAATCGTACCATACAAATGGTGATTCAGTGATAACTTTATGAGGCAATTAATCATTTGAAAGGAAATGTAATATCTTTGTGTAAGGCTTGCTCATCCCGCTTTTGTCTCTGGGCAGAAGAGCTCTGAGGCATTATTCTCTTTGTTTATTTGTTCTTTTTGTGGAGCGGATCATAAAAAATGTATATTATAAAGAGTTTTATAATATTGTCATGACTACTGTTTTTTGTTTTTCTAAGTAGTTTTGCTAAATTTGAACATAGCAGAAGGGTTTTGACATCTGTTGAATGCAGATAAATCAGTGTGCATACACAACATGTAATCTGATCCCTCACAATTAATTTTGCAGATGGCATGATGTTCATGTATCCAAGTGATGGATATGGAGATTATTGCCGTACTTATTTGTTGACATCCTCTGTGCTTTTGCTTTATTTGCGCACAGGGCTGCAAGCGTCCCCCTCCAAGCACACCAGTTACTCTGTGCGGATGGAGAATGCTGTTCCCATAGTGACACAGGCCCCTGGTGCCCAGCCTCTTCAGATCCAACCTGGCCTGCTAACACAGGTAGGAAGACATTTGAGAAACACAGATGAGGAACTAATAGAGTTTTAGTAAAAACAAATAAAGTAACAAATACCACTACTTGTCAGACTCTGAGCTACTCACATTCAAAGAAAACTCTCTGCATCCCCTTTTTTTCATAAGCCCTCACTAAGAATAGCATCTATCGATAGAGGCTGGAAATCACTCAGTGTTCGTGACCGTGCCCCTGCTGGCAGCTGTTTTTTTCCTGAGCGCATTCAGGCCAAGCTCTCCTGCGCATTGCTCTCTGCTTCTCCCTCTCTCTCTCTCCTCTTACTCTCCGCCTTGCTCACTCTCTCTGCTGCCCCGCTCTCCTGGAGGCTGAGGCTGCCACGGTCTGATGCACACAAAGGCAGGAGCCTTTCACACACAGAGAAGGCCTTCACTGGAGCCTGCACAGTGGAGCCGGAGATTTAGCTGCTAGTGTACAGTTGTTGGAAGTAACAGAGAGTGACTGTGCTCCCCCCGCGCGCGCACACACACACACACACACACACACACACACACACTATAGACCATTTCCATCACCACACCACCTCTTTCCCTATGGAAATTTCCATGAAGGCTTTAAATATCCCTGAGAATCCAGGGAGTTTGAAGTGCTCCCTTATCTCCAGTTAATCATGCAGTAGGCAGGCAGCAAAGCACTGTGTGTGTATGTGTGTGCACGTGCCTGTGTTTCTATGGTGGGTTAATCTGTCAGATACCAAATGGTGATTAGCTCCAGGGCTGCTTCCAAGTCAGGCGCTCCAAATTACAGGCCTCAGAGGAGCCTGGGAGGTCAGGGGAAGCTTGGATGAGGCTCTGCCTGACCAGAGAATTCACAACATCAACAGATCCATGGATATGATGGCTCTTTCAGAGGCAAAATAAAATAAAACGGCCATGTCTTATTAAGGAAAAGGTGTGGATCACACATTGCTGCCATGGTCTGCAGGTATTCACCTCTGTCTGCACACATGTTAAACAAAGACAGGCAATACTTATCACAAGCAGATGGTTTATATAGGCCAGCGAGCAGCACACCTAATAACTTGGTGTGTGGTGTGTGTGTGTGTGTGTGTGTTTATTCCTTTACTGTGGGAGGTCTCACATGCTTGGCTGAGTCGTTGTTTGCCTCTTGGTTGCATTCTCCCCACCTGTGCCTTCACCCACCCACTGCTCACTGTTGCCCATGCGCCCTTTGCCTACCTCAAACCCATGCGAGTTTAGCCCCGAGCTCCCTGGGTGTGCAGAGAGGGGGCAGAGCGAAGGAGGCTCCAAGCAGGGAGGCAGGGAAACCAGCAGGACTTTTATCTGAAGCAGGAATGCAGAAAATGTGGAAACAATTGGGGAGTGAGAGCTAGGGCTTTCAAAGCCCCGAGGTGACAAAGGGTTTTCACCCGGGGAGTGTAGGTCGAGGTGGGAGGCGGTGGGCTGCTGATAGTGATGGTAGGCTCTGAGAAGAAAGAAAACGGCCTCTTAACTGGGTTACCATTTCAGGGCAGACAAGCTGGTTACACAACGCAGATGCCTAGTGAGAGAGACATGTCAAGTGCCAGGAATGGAGATAGAACAAGCAGGAGGCAGAGGAGCGGGAGATGGATGGATAGAATCTCTTAATGGCATGTTGATAAAAGGCATTGGATGTGGTCTTAGATGTAAAGACCATCACCAGCTCCAGAATGTTCCATTAGAAATGTCAGTCATCAGTTCACAGACAAGACAGCTCTGCTGGCCTGCAGATGCCCCCCGTAGCACTTCAACCACAGGCTGGTTGGTTTGGACTTTGCAACCTTCCTCTGACGAAAACAATTCAAACTTCCACAAGCCTGCAGCCAGACTACAGAACAGAACAGCTACTTTGTGTCAGGACATAATGAAAACAGACAGAGCACAGCAACGATGTGAATACAAAGATAAAGGTTAAGATAAAGATACATTTAAAGATATAAAAATAAAGTTACCGTACCGTATGCACAGATTATCTGCTTTGCATTTTGAATGGTCTCTCTCTCTCATTCTCTCTCTCTCTTTCATATCTCTTTCTTTCTCCTTCTCCCTCTGTTTAAATGTGTGTGTGCTGCTGCACATACTGATGCCGTTGTAAATAGATGTGCAAATGGTATTAAAGGAACAATTCATTAGGCCTGACATTAAAGTGCTAATCAATAGAGCTGCATTAAACTATTAGGGTTACACACACAGTAACACACAAACACGCTCGGGCATGCATGCAAGCACACTCATCTTGGCACATCTTGGGGCATATTATGCCTGATACTCCTCCTGTTCTACATCAGAAATACAAAGTAGCCTCTTTCGCAGCAGCTTGAGCAGGAAAACGAATTTAATTAGAACATAGGTTGATTTGTCTCAAGTCAAACACATAATCACACTAAGGCTCACATGCTCTCACTCAATATACGCGCAGACAGAGAAAGAAACTGCTGTACATCTTTACTACGCCCTGGTCTTATCTTTTTTGTCGATGGGTGTCTCCTTGAAGCTGGCAGAGTTCATTTTGCATGCCCAGTAACACCGTCAAACTTATCAGCTAAATTTAACAAGTTCCCTTTGTTCATTTATAATGTTTAAATTAAAAGATGCAAAAAATGGGTAACTTTGCAGTCCTATGACAGCCTTCATAAAACAACATTGGTAAAATAGTTTGCAGCTGACTGATTCTCTGTATCTTCTCCATCTGTCCTTTTTTATCCCATCATTATGATTTTTTTTTATCCCCAACTCTCTCCTACTTCAGCAGGCCTGGCCCAGCGGCACCCAGCAGATCCTGCTGCCTCCAGCCTGGCAGCAGCTCACCCACACCTCAGTCCAGCATGCCACTGTCATCCCCGACTCCATGAGCAGCACACAGCCTCTCGCCAACTGGAGGTGAACAAAAGTGCTTTCTTACTTTTAACTGCTCCCAGCCAGTCTTAACCTTCACAGATAATGGAGTGCATGAATTGATGTCTGAATATTGTTGCCTACAGTTTTCGAATCAACGTTTCTTCACACAAGATTTAGCTGGATAAATAAATCTGATATTCATTTTAATGCATTTTGTCAAATCAAGTTTATGCACACAACATCAGAGGCATGTCTGCAGTTAAGGTCACATAAATTGATTTCAAAGGCCATCAGTGGTGTAACGGCTTTTATGTGCTTTAGGAAGGTGGTATGGCATAAGACTGATTGGCCCGAGGAGCCTGAACCTCCCTGACAGCTTGTCCTTTATCTTAAATGAATCACAGTCCCCACGTGAACACTGGTGCTTTTATAAGAGCAGATTTACCTCAGGGAGATGGGATATACGTACATGCAGAGACATTATGTCAAGTATAACGCGTCACTGCGATGACTTAATAAATGGATTGATAGATAGGTGAAGGTAATCACAGACATAAAGAAGATAGGGAAGATGCAGGTATATAATATGTGTGTCTAATGTGGATGTCAAGGACTGCTAGGGCCATGTTTGGTTAAATTCAGTTGGAGGTGTCCATGTGTGACCAGACATCCCCCTACCCCCATCTCTCGCTCTCTTCCTGTCCAGTGGCAGCTCTGTTGTCCTCAGAGAGACGATTGGGAAAGTGTCGCACTTCCTCTGCAGAGCTATCGCTCCACAGCTGCTGGTGTCAGCTCCTCTGCCCTCCCTCTTTGCTCTTTCCCTCACTTGTTCCCTCTCCTCCTTCAGTCATCTTTACAAAAGTTTGCTGCTGCCACCTGCTGGCATCTGTAGGAAATACTGGCCCTGTCTGTCTTTTCCTCACCAATGTTTTTAACATCCTGACATTTCAATGTATTTGTCATGCTGTACTACTTGCAGGTTTCTTATTGTTGTGGTAACATAAACCTGTTATATTACAGGAACTCCCATGCTCACGGCAGCCATTATAATCCCATCATGCAGCAGCCAGCCTTATTGGCTGGCCACGTCACGCTTCCATCCAACCAGACGCTCAATGTGGGAGTGGCACACGTTATGAGGCAGCCCTCAACAAATAACAACTCCTCTTCCAAAAAGAACAAACAGCACCAGATGTCTGCCAGGTACTCAAACAGCTGTGACTTTTGATTTGGAGGTCTTTGATCTTCAGCAACAGTGTATTTTGCCCTTTTTGTAGCACTTACCCTTTTCTCTGTCTTTCTATAAGGAACATGTCAGCATACGAGGTGTCGTCCTCTCAGGCGGTGCTGTCTCCGCAACGCTCTAAGCGGGTAAAGGAGAACACGCCCCCACGCTGCGCTGTGCTACAGAATGGCTCGGCCTCCAACTGTCACCCCCCGCAGGGCTGTGGGGGCGGCGGATGGGGGGCCAGCGAAGCAGAGCAGGCTTCCAGCACCACTCGCGACCATCAGGACCAGCACCACGTTCCCAGACAGACCATCATCATCCCAGACACGCCCAGCCCTGCAGTCAGCATCATCACCATCAGCAGTGACACAGATGAGGAAGATGACCACAAACAAAACAACAGGTCAGTGTGAAGGGGCTTATGTAGTTCTATTTCTACTAGTTGATAGAGGCTAAGACATTTGTGTATCATCGGGTTACCTGTACCACTGAGGTAAAAGATTTGCAGGCTTGTCGCTGAAATATGGTTTTTCACAACAAACACATCACGATGGGCTGCACAGATTGGCCAAGCCAGAGACAACCGAGACCTATTTCAAAATATGGCTTGCATCTGCTTTGACTTTGCAAGATAGAGCTATGTTTTCACCATTGCCAGCAAACTTTACAAGGCAACTTTCTGCTATTTTATTTTGGTTACAAACGTTGTGTGTGCTATAAGGCATTTTCAATGACATATCTTTGTGTTTCTGATATCAGATGACTATAAAAGTCATAAAATGTTAACTATGCCACGCAAGACCAGTGGTAATTTCTGTGGCAGTGGGATTTTGCGACCATTGATAAAATCTATTTTATAACCATGCAGTCATCTGAAAACAGAAAAATCAAGATGTAGGAGTAATAGAGTTAGGTTCAGGGGTCTTCAGGGATCTATATTCAGCTGCACCATACAGTATGAAATTTAAGAGAGGATGTAGAATCTTATAAATACAGTGAAAACATTTTGCCAATAAGCGAACACATGTAATATTATAGAACTGATGGCCTTGAGTTTACCTTAGTCACTGGCATTAATTTCTAAGTAACTTTCCTCTCTGGTCCCCTTCTGTTCAATATGAATCAATCAATATCAGTTTTATTTATATAGCACAATTTAAACAACCAAGGTTGACCAAGGTGCTTTACAGGTTACACAGTAAAAGTACAGCAGTAAAACATTGGAACATACAGTAGTGATATATATATGTATATATATATATATTCTGTTCCCTCCAGTTCATCTTCAAAGCAGCGGAAGAATGTCATCAGTTGCGTGACAGTCCATGATTCACCTGACTCTGACTGTTCCAGCCATAACAGCCCCTACACTGTGGAGTCCAGACCCCCCAACAACAACAGCTATGACACAAAGACCACCGTCCTGGACAACTACAACAATGGGAACCCCCGCACCATCATTATTCCCCCTCTCAAAACCCAGAATAGTGAGGTGCCAATTGAGTGTGAGCGCCTGATGTCAGGTAAAGGACTGTGACAGATTCCTTCCTAATAAAAACCTATTATTATGTTGTTTGTTGTTATTGTTGCTTCCCAATTAACCAAACGTGTATCCTTTCCTGTGTAGATGCAATGAACCATCAGAATTCGGCTTACAAGTTCAAATCCTCCAATGGAGTCGTGTCTGGCAATAATCACATACCAGGAAGTATGACTGGAGGGGGGTCCTACAGACAGCAGCGCTCAGGGCCACACCCCCTCCAGCAGCAGCCTCTCAATCTCAGCCAGGTATGGTGAGAGATCAGATCTCAACATTTTAGGACTATATTGTAGAGAAATAGTTTGACATTTTGGGAAATACACTTTTTTGTGTTCTCGCACTGAGAGTTAATTGATACCACACTCATGTCTGTACGGTATATACGAAGCTACTGCCTGCAGCCAGTTAGCCCAGCTTAGCACAAAGATTGAAAAATGGGGAAAACCTCTAGCTTGCCTCTACAAAAAGCAAAATGTAAAAAAGACATGAGCTTTAAAGATGCTATTAGATGTTCCCATGTTTAGATTCTGTGTGCTAAGATAAGCTAAATGGCTGCAGGCAGTAGCTTCATATTTACCTTAGGGACATAAGAGTGGCATCGATCTTCTCATTTAACTCTTTGCTGAAAAGCAAATAAGCTATTCTGTTGATAATGCATTTGTGACATTATCCAATGGACTTTAAAGGGTTTCATACACTTAACAAATCAAAAATGTGAAGCTACAAGGTTTTCAAAGAACAGTTTTCAATATATTCTAGGGAAAAAACAGTTCAGGAGCAATAAAACTGATATTCAGTCTGTCATCTCCTCTTCGAGGCCCAGCAGCACATGGTAGCTGAGCGAAGTGGAGGTCATCGGCGCCAGCAGGCCTACATCACCCCCACCATTGCCACTCAGGCCCCGTACTCTTTCCATCACAATAGCCCCTCTCACACGGGCAATGTGCACCCGCACCTGGCTGCCACCCACCTGCCCAGCCAGCCCCACCTCTACACCTACACAACCCCTGCTGCTCTGGGCTCCACCGGCACTGTGGCCCACCTGGTGGCATCACAAGGCTCGGCGCGCCACGCAGTCCAGCACGGAAGCTACCCACCAAGCATCGTCCACCAGGTCCCAGTCAGCATGGGCCACCGTGTGCTGCCCTCACCCACCTTGCACCACAGCCAGTACCAGGCCCAGTTTGCCCACCAGGCCTACATCAGCGCCTCACCCGCCTCCACTGTCTACACTGGATACCCGCTGAGCCCCACCAAGGTCAACCAGTATCCTTACCTCTAGAGAAGACACTGACTGACACTGGAGAGCCTGACCCAGCGCTGCTGCTTCCCCTGAACCCACCCGCCCTGAGCCCCGTCGACATCTTAAACATCCTCTCCTCGACCTCAGACATAAACAGAGACAGGGGAACATGCAATCCTCATGAAACTGTCACGTATAACTTGAAGATGACAGAGAGGAAAAAAAAAAGATTTACAGCCTCTCTAGAAGGGAAAGATGGGTTTGAATTTCAGAGGGGTACTGTTCAAGATGTTATCTTTCCTGATTTTTTTTTCCCCCTGAAAGGGCCAGTTTTTGCTTTTATTTGTCTGTTCTTCGCTTTACTTTATGAGGAAAGTAATGTCTCATTAGTTTTACAGGGAAGTTTGAAACAGGCCTTTTGGGACAGTGGAGGTTTTCTGGTTTGTTTTCTTTTATTTTCCCCTCTTAAATTTGGAAAGCGACTGTTGAACAGGGGTTACTGACTGGAAGTTCGGAATCCCAAGAGATTTGGGAGAAGGTGAAATACGGAAACCTGCTGCTCTTCAAAGAAAAAAATACTGATGGCCTTGAACTGTCTTAATATTTCCAAATCATTCATGGTGTGGGGAGAAAAGAGAGGCAACCCCCCCCCCCCACTCCACCTTCTCCAGCCGAGGAGGCTTCTGGAAATATAACCAACAGAAGACAACAAACTTTTTAGTGTATTTATAGGTATTTTTCCTTTATGTTTCAACTTTATGACGATACTTTAGTTTTAGTTAGGTGTCTTAGCTGGGCCCCCGTTCTTAGAATGTAGCAGTCTGCACCTGTTTGTTTTAAGAAGAAAACTTCTTTTCCCCCCGATACCAATAGATTTATTTGTTCCTCTTTTTCAATGTGATTGCACAAATGGTTATAATAACATAGGCATGTACAACGTGATTGTCTGTGTGTGCTACTGTCAGCCATGCGTGTGTAGTCCACCTCCTCATAACTCTCTTCAGTCTTTAGGTTTTGACCATTGTTCCCTCGTAGTGCCTTACAGATATAACGACACAGTTTACTTGGCTTGGATCCTGAAAGCCACAAGAGACTATAGCTATACTTAGAGAGACATGTTTCCCTGGTTTGACATCCTAGTTGGAGCGGGGCAGTTGTAGCTCTCTTCCAGGTGTAGGCTCAACCCTAGCTGTTTCTTGTCCTTAATGACAGCATACTATAGATGATGAAGATTAATGTCAGAGTTGATATCACGCTGAGCTATTTTATTATGTGTGCATGAGATAACTTGCCTGGGGTACTTACCAAAGTCATAGATAAATTCTTGTTACATTTGCTCTGGATATTAATGTAAATATGAGAATGTACAGAATAGCTGTAGCTGTAAACCTCTATCACAGTGACACCCAAAATGTGGCTTTAGTTTGGAATATATTTGTGTTTTTTTCATTACACAAGGGAATTCATGCATCGTGATTACAGAGCAGAGATCTTAGCTCAGATTTCATGTACAGGGAATTACAGTACAATGTTTGAGACACAGTAGAGGTCATTTTTTTAAGGTTAAAAGCTAGTCCGAAAGAAGGGCCTGACAGAAAGTGATTGTTGCCGTGAGGGTGATGCTGTGAGGCTAGAGATAGCCAGGGTGCAGCGGAGAGATAGGGTATTGAGGGTTGTTTGAGAGAGATACTGTGTAGGCACGAGTAAGGGGGCTGGTTGAAAGCATAGGGTCAATTTAGGTAGGGACTGTGGAGGGCAGGGCGAAACACTCTATCTTAAATGGGACTAAAATGGTAGCAAGTTGGCACTGAGCAGGTTGATAGTAACACTGAGGCCTGGTGGTTGGTAGGAGCCGCAGACGCACTACCTTACCTGAATGCACACTTAGAATTCTGACGTGGATCCTTTTGTTGTTGTCAATTGTTGCTGTCGTTGGTTGTTTCTCTTGCAAAGATAATTGGAAGTTATTTGTTGCGCTCGAGGTTTGAGGAAGCGTCTCAGAGCTGCGAGAACAGAACAGAAGGGAAATGCCACAGCATACACCTGGAAGGGCACTTTGTGGACCATTTGTTGCCACTGTCCATTTGTCTTCGAACCAGGTACATCACAGACATTGCCACGCCAGCCGAACGGGATACCTGAACACTTATAGAGAACCAATAGGGCTGTCACTTTGTGTGTTTGCTGCTTGATTAGACATTGTTTTTTGTCTTGTAGCCAATGATACAAAAATTCTCCTCTGTTCATTTGTCCTCTTGAATGTGGGCACATCAGGACCGCTGTTGGGTTAGTGAAAGCCTTCACCTCTCCTTCATGGTATGCCATAGTACTTGCATTTGAAGTGATTTTTTTTTTAACTTAACATTATCTTGAACTTTTTGACATGGCTGTAGTACATGTTGTGTTTATTTTTAGAGATTGTTGCAATAATTCTTGTGGATGTTTTATCAGAGTGCGTGTGTGTTTTTATTAAATGTCAGGCTCATTTCTATTTTGTAACCTGGGGGTTGATGTACAGTAATATTTAGTATTTTGTGGAGGTGGGTGCACCTGTGTAAAGTATTGCAACACTGCTGATGATAGTAAGTGTTGAGTTGATGATAATCCAGTGGGGCCCTTATAGATAGATGCTATAGCTTGAGGGTGCCACATCCAGGTTTGAAATCCAACAACTTTTTAAAAAATCCCTAGAGTGGCTTGTCATCCTGGTACTTGTTTCCCCAAAACTCTCCACTCTACGTCAGCTCCAGCATGCAAACCTAGGGTGTGGGCAGTTAAAGATGTGATTACATAGTATGTTGCTGGTTACATCATTCTTCTCTGTTCTGTTGTCTTTTTATTTGATTGTATCTACTTAATTTCCTCTAGGTCATTGGGGCCTAAGCACACACGCATAAGGGAGGTGATTTTCCACTAAAATCTTTTGGCTCTTCTGTTATGAGACAGACTACTGAAACATTCCACTGTTTGAGGGAATTCCCATGCTACACTGCTGTCTTGTCCCCCTCTGCTGTCAGCACGGGGATAGCATTGTCACACTAGGACTTTTTCACTCCCCCCACCAAAGAATTCAACCGATTGATCATGAACAGCACAGCACATTAGAGAACAAGCAATCCTCCACAGTGTTGCAAGAGCAGACAGGCAATAACTTTTGCCCTCATCTCATTATGTTTTACAAGTGCTTTTAAGGACATGTTGTTTTACACCAGGCAAATGCATGTGTGCACAGTACAATGTACACCGGGAGGATTTAACACACTTAATGCATACAGCGCAGTCATTTGTTTGTTTAATCTCTGGACATTGAACTAGAAGAAGAAGAAGAAGAAGAAGAAGAGCTACAGTCTGTTTTACGTTCACTACTCCTCACACTTGGCCCATGTCTAGACTGAATGATCAATAATTATCTAACCTCTCTCCAAATTGTTTTGTAAGCCAGTTATTTTTTACATTGTTGATGTTGTAGCTTTATTGGTATTGTATGAAATTTGTAAAAACAAAAAAAAAGTTTGTTTTACATTAGCGTGCCATGGAATAGATTGACCTGTAAAACAAAAAAACAACTAATTAATCAAAACTATACCTTTAAAACCACGGTCACCTGCACAAAATGAATGTAATATGTGACCTGCGATATCTGAAATGGCTTTAGATCTTTCTCAGTGGGTGGCCATTCATTTAATTTCTACACTGGTTGTGGCCATGCATGATGCAATAAATATACATTTGATCTCCAGCAAAATCCCATATGAGAGAAATAATGTAAAATTGCCACTATCCTCATGATTAGGGGATTTCAAATAATCACTATTTTCTCAACTGAAACATCCAATTAAGAGAAACCCTTAATGCGCAACATTGTGGAAAATGACTTTATGTGTATGATACCTTTGTCTCTTACTCTGTTTCACATAACCAATGTTTTGTGTTTTATAAGAAAGGGGAATCAGAAATGTGAGCGTTAACGTAGATCGAGTGACCTTACAAATTACCAAAATGTGCTTAAGTAGGGTGTAAAAATGTTTTGTGTTGTTGAGGTGTGCATAGCCTTCCCAGCTAGCGACTTAATTGTTAGTGAGTACTGCCTTCCAAATAACCAGCAATACCTCCAAAGGCTTTTAAGGTGACATTTAAATTAGAGAAAACTGAATAAGGCAGTATATCACTCTCTATGAAGTCTGGCATTCTCCTATAAAATACACTCAAACTTTGTTCATGGTGTTAACATGGATACTCCTCCTCCTGGAGCTTTGGGAACACTGAGAAACATTCCTGTTGATGGCTCATAGTGCTAAATTAGTCTTCTTCAGGCAAACTCTGTCAAGGTGACTTAAAGCTCAGCAAGAAGTAAACAGACAATCCACAACGTCAAAACACACCACACTTGAATGGTGTAAAGCATTTGGCAACATTGCAGTTGCTTCCCAAAGTACAAAGGGGTTAGCAACAGGCGTTGGGTGGAATAATTATGAGCTGAAGGACTCTCTGTCACCAGGAAATTCATAATATAGCTACACAAGCATTCTTAAAGCCCTTTTGGATGAGTGTATGTTTTTATTTTTCAACCTTTGTTGAGGAGGTCTGCTCCTTTTGCTGGCTATTCCTTGGGGGAATTCAGGGTGAGGTGGTCAAGGTTTGATGCCATCAATGATAGAGGGGGTGTCAGGTGATTATGTATGACTTTAAGAACCAAAACTGATTCAAATGCGGATATGGATGAATCTATACCACCCTAAATCCCCAATTTGCTGTAATGTAAGATCTTTGGCCCTGCTTTACATAACTGAAAAATGTAGCTTTTCCCATTTTACTTTCAGAGAGATTTCTAGCCAAAGGTTATTTTTGTGGCATTAATAAATGGAATCTAGCGTATCTAGCGTATCATGTTAGAGCCACAATCCCTTTTGGTATATTCTCAAACATTTTCTAAAGACCTAAGAGTGCATCAAACCCTGACCCCCTTTTGTGTCCATTGCTGTATGGTTTCGCAATGGTGTAAAATCTCATTCTTTGTCGATAAAGCTAATGTGTGCTGCAGTATTTCCTAGTATACTTCTCTGTTAATCGTCTTTTCTTATTTACTTTTGTTTATTGGGGTGTGATGTCTCATTATATCAATTTGTTGATGTAGCGTTCCATGTATACCCTGTTCCTTAGCTTAATATTATTAAGTATGTTATGAGAATGGATATTTTACTGGCTTTATAGAATGTTTAAATAAATATAATAATGACAATAAGAAGAAGGATTAATTAAACCTCCTAACAAGTTGAGTACTTGCTACTAAGCGCTTGTGTTACCATTATGATGTTGTGTGCTTCTCTTAATCATTTTCGTTGTAGAAAAATGGAGTGAATTTATATTAGGCTTTGAGAAAAAACTAATGATAGCATTGTAAATTTTACAGGAGGATTTTAACAGACAAACAGCTTCGTCAAATAGAAGAATATAGTTATTTTAATTGTCCTCTTTACTAACTGTAGGGTGAGAAGGGGCTCGCGTTGTGGTGAACTATGTTATAGCTTGTTATTCACTGTTACTTTTGATCATTTTTTCGGTCTCCGAGGTGAATCGAGTTATTAATGAGAATTTGTATGCTCACATATGCATATTGTATATGTGTAGAAATGTAATCACACTTTGTCTTGGATTTACATTAAACTGTTAAGTCACGGCACCAGTCTCATGTTTTGTTTGGTGTGGTTCCATGGTGTGTGTGTGTGTGTGTGTTTCCGTACTTGAGGCTTGCTGTGAGTGCTTGAGCATAGTAACTATTTTAATACATTAAAAAGGAAATAAATAAGTACAATAATAAGCAACTATACTACGCACTATTACACCAAAATGTCTAAACGGCTTGGCACCCATGAATAAAAATTTAAATGCCGTTCACGCCCGCACAGGTGATTTCACTTATTTGGTCTGATTAGACCTTAGAGGGATGTTTGGAGGAGCTATCCATGAGGTCACCAAAATAAATGTAACTAATGAGTAAGGTGTTGGTTGTACTGCAACAAGGCTAACAGAAGAGTCAAGGAGATGTCAGTTAAGTAAAGTAGGTACATGTACATGAGTCCCAAAAACACCTGTGTTGGTAGACCGTGGGTGTCAGTGTGGAGCTTACTGTAGCCTACTTAAGGACCAAAGTGGTTTTATTTCATCTGGCTATCTGAAGTATGGGGTTCTTGTGGGTGAGAGGTGTTTTTCAGGGTCAAAGGAACCATCCCTCACAGTGGAAGTGTGAGCAAAATTTTGAATTGAATTTACTTGACTGTTAGGTAGTCCAGTCTATAACAATATGTTGTATAAGCTCATCATACTCATGGTTTGTATGTAAAATCTGGATCTGCAAAGTAACTAAATGTAGTGAGGTCGAAAGTACAATATTTGCCAGTGGAGTTGGAATAAAGTAGCATTAAATTCATAATACCCAGTAGTATCTCAAAATGATACCTAAACACCGTTGTTAGCTATTTATACTTGCATATACACCACAGACTGAATCCTTGGAAGTTTCAAAATAATGAAGTCACGCTTTAAAAAGAGACATAAGAATTTTAGGATTAAATTTTCCATGGCACAATCAATACCTGCTAAATGTTGAGAAAGCCTAACTGATATACCATCATCAACATATAATATACTGCCACCAGGTGGCGATGTGCACCAGAATGTTGAGCTATTCTAGACTGGTACTGACGTGAGTGGGTCATGCTGATCATCTCCATTTATTTTCAACCACAAAAGCTTGCTAAGCATGATGACTACAGCATGCATGAGGGAGCCATATCTCGGACCGCGCAAGTTCTTTGTAATTTGGGGCGTTTACTTCCTGACAGGAACGTGTGCACCCCATATACAGTCTATGGTGCACCCTCGTTTTGTCTTATCATATGTTAAGTGTAAAGACTGCGCTGAAATAGGCTTATGAATGTTAAAAGGCATCGCAGTATAAAAACCAGTAGGTCATACCAGAGAAGAATCCATCCAGAAAAGTGTCAGTTTGATGACTTTATTATTTCTTGCGGCATGGCAAGAAGGTAAATACCAACCAATAAAAATGCTGACAGTGGTATCCATCCATAAGGTAGGGCTATACCTTGTTAAGTATCATAGCAGGAGACGTTGCCGTGGAAGCCGCAGACGCCAGTCGAGGAGGACCAACCTAATTTTTAAAACCCACCTTGACAGAAAAGAGCTGCAGCCAATGAGAGCGCGTTTTGATAAATTGGAAACTAATCAGATCAGCCAGGGGCGGGACTAACCCAATCCTCAGGACGAGAGAAGGTAACTGTTACCAAAAGAGTGTCAGATGAAACCCAGCTATCAGTTCGTCCACGGTACGTCCACACTGAAATAACTTCAAACGCAGGCAGGTGGTTACATGTCAACGACGAAGCCTCAGACAGCATTTTTAATTGTCCAAAGGATATTTTCGCTTAACCCAGACAAAGGAATTGATAAAGTTGGAGCTTCCTTTTTTTGTTGGTAAGTCTGAATGCGCAGCTCTGAACAGCAGGCTGACAGGAATGGCTGGGGGAAAGGAGAAAAAAATCGTGTTATCTGTGCACTCAAAGCTAGCTGTGTGAAATATTAACAAATGACCTAAGCTAAACCCGTTTTTAGCATGTTGCTGTGACACTCAAATGGGTGCCAAATAGAGCCACATGACCGTTAAACTTAACGTTACATGTAACGGGACGGGATGTAGGACAAGAGACCGTACTGTTATCATGATGAGAGAGCGTCTGAAAGCTAGCCATACAGCCGGGGGATGAAGTCTGTGCTGGTTCTATCTGCGGTCCTCTTTGGCTTTATTCACCACGTTCCGTTACGTGTTATCCGCCTTTGTGGAGTTAGTTATGTTGCTTAGTTTATGTAATGGCATAATAATTTCTCATTTGTGTTCATTTGACTAATGTTATTGACGCTACTTTGTTATGGACCTGGATGGCCATGTGCAGGAAATGTCAGGTTTTTTCACGATATAGAAACACAAGTCAGTCCAGTGTGCACCCCCAAATGTTGTTTATTTTAACGTGGGATGTTATTATTATTAGTAGTAGTATTATTGTTATTATTATAGTCATTTTATGATATT
Source organism: Lepomis gibbosus (assembly GCA_029875015.1). Lineage (NCBI taxonomy): Eukaryota > Metazoa > Chordata > Actinopteri > Centrarchiformes > Centrarchidae > Lepomis > Lepomis gibbosus. The sequence continues at coordinate 5,418 of JAPMOB010213691.1, read as the reverse complement.
CTACTTCTGTGGTGAGATGTAGCCTATATTCTGTGAGTCTGAGTGTGAGAGAGTGTCAGTGTTTGATAATATACATTTTCCAATCCAAAACTAATAATATTAGATGCAACATTAAATATACCTAGTGCATAGATAAAGCACACTATATTTAATGCTCTGCTAATAATGGAAAGAGAGAGAATTTTCTTTTGAAATTTCCTCAGATGTAGAAGAATTATCTTGTTCCAACTGACCTATTTGTCCCCTTGCTCAAACAGGCCTCTGTTATTACAGTTAATGGAGTGATGGTCAAAATCGTAATCGTAATCGTGGTTACTTTTTTTTGAGTGTCACGCTGCTCTTGCTCTTTTGTTTTCAACAGCCATGGTTTACTGCAAGCACATGTTATGGAAGGAGGGCCCATAAACTAAAGGAGAGCAAACCAAGCAGCCCAAAATAACCCAAACCTCGATCATCACTTCGGAATGAATCCTCTCTTCTCAACTGGATGAAATGCCTTGACCTTTCTGCCGCCGTACCATGGCAGGTTTAGTCTCCTCTGTGTGTTTGGTAGTGATGCTCAAGGCTCTTATGCATGCCCATGGGCAGCATGTAGTGTTTCTGGGAATGACGGTGTTGGTAACAGTGATCGCCGCTGACTCACCTGTTGCAGGTAAGAGATCACCTTCTGCTGACTCATACAACATGATCCACTAATTTGTACCTTGTGTTATATAACAGACACAGATCAGTGTCTTTTGCTACGTTCAGTTAGCTTTGAAGAAGAGAAATGACAAGTAATAGACACCAAGTTCAGTTCAAGTTGCATTCATGGTGTGTAACACTTAATTGAACTTAATGGACACGTGTATTTCACTAAAAATGAAAGTAAGCATAAACGCTACCTAAACCTTTTCAGTGTGTTTGAAGTCAAATGTGTTAATGACATCCGAGATCCAACCTAGGTGTAATCAAGGTCTTTATCTTGATGGATTACTTTCTGGTAATGGTTACCTTCTCTTGTGGGATTGGGTTTGAGAGAAATCAGGAGCCTACAGTCATCTATCCATTCTCCATACTCCTTGCCCAGTGCAAGGACACAGCAAGTTACCTAAACATTTTAACCATCCTGTTTTATTTTAACCTTTTCTTGACTTTGGGTAGGTTTGAAGAGCATGAATGCACATTTTCAGTAATATGCGACATGGTTACACACAGTCACATCTAGGAGATGCATAGAACAACCACAGTCTTGTTTGTGGGCCACAGTGCAGCTGCACTGGAGCAGTTGGGGTCATTATGTGCCTTGCTCAAGGCCAACTTAACCAGCGACTTTCCAGTCATAAGCTTGCTGTCCTTCAGGCCACTGTTGCCCACTCTTCTACGTAAGCTTGTTATCCCCTTAATAAAAAGAAATGATGTGATAGATGACATATAGCCCTAATTGTTAGTTGGTTTGCCTTTAGTTTAGCAGTGTTTTTAGGTTGAAACAAAAAGCTCTATGCCTGGTAGATTACCTTATCATGAACTAATGTCTTGATTATCATGTGAACAAAGTCAGGGCTGATGCGTGACCTTGAATAGTTGTAATATTCCTAATGAAGACACACTGGATTTTCACAAGAGGTGAATAGGCTCTATCCTTACAGCACACATACTGTAGATTTAAACCAATTTCCAGTAATTAGAGAAAGAGAAAGGGTCTAAATCCATCCTCTTGATGGGCGTTTTCCCCAGGCTTACTTTTATAGATAGTGACATGATCCCACCAGCACCCCTCCCCCTGCACATTGCCCATTGAAAAGAGCATGTTCTAAGAGCAGCCAGAAACTTATGATATTACATTATGTAGTAAATGCCGGGGTGAAATCCTCATGCAGGAAATGAGCGATTATTAAATCTTAAACACATACTTATAACACCTCCATTCCCAGCTTTACCAAATGTGGGCTCCCAACTTTCTTCTTTGTGAGACCCTCTTAAGAAGTCATATCTCAGATTTTGTCAGACTAGTGTCCTGGTGTAGACTAAATACAGTTAAGTCATACTGTAAAGAACTTGAAACAAACAATTTCAAATAATTGTTCCTTGTTGTTTCTGCCATTTTACATTTGCTCATCACACTCAGCCAGCTGCGTGTTTGCTAACTGGTTTGCATTTAGTCCTCCTGTGGAGATGGTTTCCTAGAACTAGCATAGGCTTTTAGTGGGTGAAATGGACAGTAATGGTATAAGAAATGCTATACTAGGAAAACACAACGCTGCTGTGCTGATGATTTTCTTATTTACTTAGCAAGTCGCTAAATCTGTGTAATAGAATGGGGGGATATTTTAACTTGACACAGCACACAGCTACAGCCCCAATTTGCGCAAGGGATTTATCAGGGTTGTTTCATCTCTTACGGGAAGATATCTTTTGCCAAAGCAGACAGGCTGGTTTTGGTTGATATTTCATCATGGATTTGATGATCACAGTAAGCTAAATACAACACTTTGAGGAGCATCTTGTAGGCAGTTCTCCTGTGGCAGAGTGAAAACCACTGCATCACACGAGAATACATTTCTCAGCCATGGCTTGGACAGATTTCAGACGTATGCATGCTGTTCTGAATTAGCCTGTTCCGTTTTAAGCACTCTAAATCTGGGCATTGGCGCTGCACATTGGGATCATCAAGTGATGGGCCTTACGTTTTCTTTTTTATTTAAAAGTAATGAGAGTATGTTGTTTGTAAATTGATTTGTAAACAGTAATGTCATTCAGTTGTGTAACTATATGAGTAATTAGTGTAGTACATTTGATGTGTAACACAGTACAAACAGAAGCTCTTGCTACACTGCCATAAGTGACAAGCCTTTTACAGAATAAAGTTAGCATTGTTCTCTATCAGTATGGAGGTCCATATACTTTGGCATAGCTGGAGATTACACTTAACTTTTATATCACACCGTTGATATTTGACAAGCTTAATAAGCAAAGAAACAAACAAGCTTGTCTTCCATTCCAAAATCCTTTTTGCAGCTTTTTAAGCATATCCTATAATGTAAACAAAATGTGTGCGTATGTATCTGTCTGTGTGTTTGTATTGCGATTATGTCAGCAACCGTTTATCCAGTGGACTTCAAACGTGGTGGGTATGTTGCTGCGGACCCAAGAAAGTGCAGTGTCACATTCAGTGCACTTTTAACACACAACACGTTCAGAATTAATAAATATACTAGAGAACACCGCTGAGAATAGCTCTGCAGAAGCGATAGTGGGGTATGCTCTTGGGGACAGGACTTATAGCCTCTGATTTTGGTTTGATATATGTTTGAAATTAATGTGCTGAAACGGAGTTGTAAGAATTTTATGTTAAGTTCTAAGGATGTGCTTAATATCTTTCAGTATGTCCACCATTGTCATGTTCTTTCAGCTGTAGGTCAGGACATTTAAAAACAACTATTGGGTTCCCGGTTAGCTCAGTCAGTGGTGTACAGACCTTTTAATCGGAGGGTTGTGTGTTCGGTCTTCCCTTACATGAACATATTTATTTCCCTCTTCAACAAAGTAACTATGAAGAGACTGTTTCACATGCTCACAATAAAGCATGTGCTACAGCGCTCATTACTGTTGACTGTTAACTTTTGAAGAACTAATATTATTAATTTAACACGAACTGAAGTGTAGTAAAGAATGAACATTGCGTTTGATGTGGTGCTTGCCATCCTCCTTGGTAGGCTTGACCAATAACGTGTTTTCTCAATTTTGCGATTATCGCGACAGCACTAGCGCAGACTCTTTTAAATGTCTTTCAGAACTTATCAAGGTAAAAGCTCTGAATTGAACTTGAAATAAAGCATTGCTGCAAAAACTTTCTCACACTTTTATTTTGCTGGCACATCACTTAAGAGGAAGTGATTACTGAGATCTATTTCAGCACAAGCCGCTATCAAAGTATTTATTTATTTGTTTAAACAAAAAGTTCAGGGAGGCGCTACATCTGCCCCCGTGAACGGACACTGCACTAGTGTCAGTAAATAAAAGCATCATCTCTGTGACAGCAGATTGTTTGATACATTGGTTCTTTTATGATGAATGCTTCCTTAGTCAAGGAAGTGTACAAAACAATTAGAAGATGCAGTCATCACTGCTCTGGTTTCAATTTAGCATATTCCTTTAAAATTATGCTCCTTTATTTTAGGCAATTTGTGTCTAACATGGTTATATATGGCTTTAAAAGATTTATTCACTTTCTCACAATGTGAAGTGAAATACTGGAAACCGCCTGCTCTTACGACTGTTGAATGCGTATTATATATACAGAACTAAGTTAGTTAAGTTCAAACACTGATTCATCTTGGACATGATCGTCCCTGCCTGTTGCACAAGACTGCAGTTTAAAAAACTGTCCTACTACTTCTATGTCATAGCTAAAGATTAGTCGGTGAGGCAAAATTAACCCATAAATCTCTAAACATTATTGTGAACGTTTTGCCCCAAATGGGAATTTGTTAGGATTGCTCGAGTTATTGTATGGCAGGATGTGCTCATCTACACCCATCGCTATACATTTCACTTAATTCATGTCTGTTTCAACAGTGAAATCAACAGTCATACAGCTTTCCTCATACAGACCCAGAAAAGGAAATTTTGTTGTTTCTAGGTCAAATAGAGCATGGCTACCTACGTATAATTGTTCCTCCAGACCCAACATCATACAATAATTTTCCTCTTTCTTACATCCCAGCTTCTCTTGGTCTTTCTGGTCCTCTGCTCATTTTCTGTGAAGGAACTAGGTCCACAGCTAAACACCAGATCTAAAATGAAAGATCTTTTCAAATGTTTAGGTTATATTTAAAAAAAAAACTTTATGTGATACTATAAATTACCCTTGCAATTTTGCTTCAAAAATGTCTAACTCTGCACTGCAGTGGCTGGCAAGTTCAACACAGCAAGCTGCAGGCCAGCAAAGTCCTGGCTAATTACCAGTGCAGTCCGTTGCCATGTGAAATGTGATCTGTGTGGGATGACAATATGGCCATTCATTATTCATTAGAGCTGGGAGCCAGTTGCAGATCAATGGCTACAACATATCAAAAGCCAAACAGTGGGTACTTTTGCTCTCACCAGGCCTGCAGCTTGACCAGAAAGATCTATTGGAAAGCAGCCGGTGGCTGACCCGGCCTGTCCGCTGACTGGCCTGTTCCAGCATTATTTGGCTGTATGGAGAGCAGTGGAAGAGTGGGTCAATGATAGCAGATGGACACATTTTCAAAACAGCTTTATAATGTTATTCTTCCACTTATAATCAGTGTCCATCATTATCTTTTTTTCAAATGTCAAAGTTATTATATAGGTAAATTTTCTGCCGATAGCAGTGGTGTCCTTTATTAAATTCTTTTCCAGTTGTCTGCGATTACCTGCACTGTACGGGTAGGTTGTGACGTGAAGGTACCATAC
>JAPMOB010213690.1:0-29832 GCA_029875015.1 Lepomis gibbosus | reverse complement strand
GTGTGTGTGTGTGTGTGTGTGTGTGTGTGTGTGTGTGTGTGTGTGTGTGTGTGTGTGTGTGTGTGTGTGTATTTGTGTGTCTGAGAGGCAGAATAGGTTTGGTGAGGCTAAGCGGTTGAACAGGCAGTCTCACTGGGAATCATTTTTAGCATTTCACTGTTTATGCTGCCACCCACTGATGCCTCCAAATGAAAATGTCAATTAATATTTCAGCAAATGTAATTACTTATTGCCCTAACAAGCAATGTTGCACTGTAACTTAACGGATAGTTAAAATGGCAGCACACTCCAACAGAAAATCAAATGGGCGTGTTGACATGCTGTGCTTGTAACCCAAAAGAAATGAATGCAGTGTGCGCAGGCCTCCAGACAGAACCTATAGAAACTTTTTCACAGTCTTGTTTACCGCCTCTGAAAGCATCGTCGCCTGCAAGAGACATTTTCCCAGCAGACATAGTTCAGATGTCACTTATAATGTTAATGTGAGCAATGGTTCTGTTTTATTCAAGTGTCCCAGTAAGCCATGATAGTGTGACAGTGAGCCAGCACGTACATTAACAGGACCCTGAAACTGAAACAACTAAATGGAATTCAGCCATCAGTCATTTTATTATTTACACTGTTCCTACTGTGACATGCAAAAAGGTCTTGAGAAAGTCCTGTTGGTTAACACTGTCATGTCATTAGTTGCACTTTAACATCAGTGCCTAAAGTACATTGTTTCCAGTTTAGCTGATGTTGCTTATATTATTTCAATGTTTGGTAGATACTCAAGGATCTTCAACTTCATTAACAATAAAAAGATTATTATAGCAAAGCATTTGGTCAATGCTGTTTCCCGCGGGCCATCTAAACCTAACTGCAATATTCTTCCATCTTTAACAACATTACTTGACCATTACAATACTATACTACTACTACTACTACTGCTACTACTACTACTGCACTACACTACTACACTACTTGCACTACTTGTTACTTTTTAGGTACAGTAGAGTTGGTAATAAAAATTTACTATACAGAAACTTCATAATCATTGCTGTTATACAGTGTAGAACACACCGACATGTAGTGTAGTCTATTTGTCATGCAATACATTAAATAACATTATAAAGTTCAATTAAGAGCTTGTGGATTTCTTCTGTGGAAATCGACAGCGCAGACATATTAATTGTCACTAAAGTCAATAAATGTACTCACTCCTTGCTTAAAGTAACAGCTAAAAAGATCAGTTAAAAACATGTAATTTCATTTAATAATTGTAATTGTAATTAGTCTGTTAATGTTATAATATATTATATTATATTATATTAACTGGAGCTTCTAACTTCATGTTTTCTGCTTTTTCACATTGATGACATTTTATTATTGACCTTTTTTAAAATTTTTCTTTCGCTTACTTACTATAGTATATTTGTCATATCATATTATTTTTTATGAATGTATTGTGTTATATTTTTTATTAATCGCGATTATTCGTATGATTTTCTGCAGTTAATCATTTAGTAATGTGCAAAATTGAATAATGAATTCTAAAGTAGTGTGTTGCACACTTTTAATTTAAATGTACTGCTATATATAAAAAATGCAAGAACATGTGTTTGCAAACCACATGTTCTTAAACAAAGCAGGTGCTTTTTACCAGCAGCATTCCCTTTAAACAGTAGCAATAAAATATTTCTTGTAAATCTGAACTCAAACATTAATGTAATCAAATCAATTATTAAACCAAAGCTATTAGCCACTGCCAGGGCTTTACCTTTCACAGCTTGTTAAAACAAGTTTGAGTCCAGAGTCACGATCATAACATAACAGGCGCCCTCTGAGCAACAGGTTAACATATTATAAATCTGTTTTCTTGTTGTTGTTTTTTCTGAACAGGCTGCTTCTTTGGGTGGGTGATTTGCAGGCTGATCAACATCCCACCCCTCCTGTGACCCATGGTTATTCAGAGCCAGTTAGCAACGGACTTTCAAATTAATAATTTTTAATATTATTCATTCTAATATTTTTGAATGAGCGGGACATTTTCATCTTTTGACAGGTTTTTATCATCAGTTAAAACATGAAGTGTACATTCAAATATGCCCTGAGAAAAAGTGAAATGTGCTGCATAACAGAATACCAGAAAAGATTTTCAAAAGACACACCAACTACCTCCCTTAAATTACCCATCAGGCCTTGCAGGGCTGGCCACAGCCAGTGATCAACTCCCTGATGGCCGACGCTAATCAGGTCTGGTTAGTAAGCCAGAGGATCTGCTGCCAGATTCTCCCTCTGCCCTGCTACTGCCTTGACCTCTGTGACCCTGTTGGCTGCCCTTTGACCCCTCGCCACATGATAAGTGTCTGTGACCTCTGACCTGTTTGGATAATTAAAGAGGCGTGACCTTGGGGGAATTGCATTGGAAATCTGTCGATGATGATTAGTGACTGAGTATGAAGTAAGAAGGATTTGTCTATTTCTGGGAATGTAGCTATGGCACACATTGAATGTGTAAGTCTGTGTGTGTGTGTGTTTTAGCATGACTCCCAATAGCCTTTTGTTTGTTTTTTATTTATTTCTTTAAAATTCTTGTTTTAGTGTAGAGTATTTGTTTGCTAGTTGTGCATTCTTAAATCCCTTTTCACACATTTTAGGATGTATCATAAAATTTAAAACAAATCTCAATTACATTTTGCAAAATGCTAAACCACTAGCCAAGAAACGATTTCTTTGCTTTTGGTGCTAGATCTGGATGTTAATTGTGATTGTTTTGTGTTATTCATTTTGATTTTCAGTCAGTTACAAAATGCCCGTGTATTTTGATGCACATGAAGATTCGCATGCAGAAAAAAAATTTGAACCCAATCAATAGACTGGATTTTTAAGGATAACAATCTTGATATTTAGTTTAAAACAATCAAGTAGGAAATTTGATTTTTAACATTTACATTTAACACAAAGAAACATTTGATAATGATACCTTAAAAGTCCAGTGTGTAATATTTAGCAGGATCCATTGACAGAAATGCAAGAATATACATAACTATGTTTACAGTGGCGTGTAAAGACATTACATTATGAACAGTATGAACACTGCAGGTCCTCTTACTTGGATGTCGCCATGTTGCGCCACCGTGTTTCTACCGTAGCCCAAACAGACAAACAGCTCTACAGAGCACGTTTTATCACTACGTTGAATATGTATGAAGGAAAAAAGAAGAAGAATAACATAAAAGGAGTAGTAGTGGTCTGGTTTATTAAATGTAAGAAAAAAAGAGAAATTTGGACAAACAACAGGTTATTTTGTTCTCCTTTCACATGAACAACTGAAGGTGCAGTGCCGCTGAGCTGCCACACAGTCACGCATTCAAGATGGTGCGCTCAGTAACGAGTAAGCATTACTTGGATTAGTAACTGTAATAATATTGCCGTTTCAGAAAAATAATTACACTACTAGTTACTGGTAAAAGTAATAATATTACAGTAACGGGTTACTGAGTAACGTGTAACGTGTCTTTATTGCAGAAAGAGAAAAAACGTGTACATGGGACATAAAGAAGTATACAGAACTTTGATTTGGGCAAAATCATGTATTGCATGTACAAACATGTAATTTGTAGTATGGTTTGCTGTCTATGAACTAGATGTCAGCGTGTTGTTTGTGTGCTGTGATAATGCTAATCCAACACATCTTAGCGTCCATTGATTCCACATTCAGACTTAAGAGCACATGAACAAACACAGAAGTCGGAAGAAAGACTTCTCAACTCTAGACCATCTGAGGAGCACATGAATTGACCGTAAGCAACTGGCTGTAATTCACAACCTTCACCACTAGATGGCACTAAAACTTACACACTGAACCTTTAAATATTCTTATTAAGAATTGTAAAGATGTGTAAAATAAACTTGTTAGTGCTCTCTAATGGCGGTGCTGTTTCTAACTTACCTTAGTCATATCTTGGCCAATTCTTAACAGCAATATCTTATCACTATCAGCCAACATATGATACTGGAACAACATGCCAATGTAGAACTTGGGTCCAAAATAGTGTATTTTATTCAAATGCTTTCAGAAGATTGTGCTCTTTCAGTTCTTTTTGTGTTGTTAGACCAACTGTCAGACTAACACGTCAACAAACATTAATCAGACTTTTACCTTAAAGACAGTACTGGCGTTATTGTGCATATGTAAAGTTTGTTCCTGAACAAAGGAAGCAGAGAGAAAAAAAAGAGAGTAGGGCGCTGATCCAGACAGACAAACAGCAACTTTATTCAGCACCATCAGAGGCAGAGGGACGCCTGTGTCCATGTAATTTGTCGGTCACAACTCCAGCTGATTTTGAGTGTGTGTGGCTGTGAAGATGAGAGGGTAAATCGGAGACCCATCGCCCGGCACAACAAATATTTACAGTCCTTCTGTTTGGGAAGAAACACTGAAATGCTTGAATTCTGATATCTTTATAGCCTCTAAGGCTAAAACGCTGGCCTTCCAAACCAGTGTTCTAGCTGTGTATCAGAATTGATCTCCATATATATTAAAATGACATCTAGTGTCCATTTATGTACACTGGGCATGCGCGTGCCGGTATAAACATAAAGCTGATTGTCTACCCCGCAGTTGCAGAAGATTTAGCAAAAAGAGAAAGTACTGCTACAGACAAAGAACCACACCAGAGGTTTTTTGCATGGACCGACAACGAGGTGCTTTACGTACATTTTAATGATAATACTTGAAGGGAGGACTTTTAAATTGTGGTGCTTTTACTTATTATTCTTCCACAGTGGTCTTGGTCCTTTGTCAAGGATGACATAGAACGTTTCTTATTCTGGACCAAAAAACTTTCAGTCATCAGGTACAGTAGTTGCAGGAGACAGAGCTGAGGGGGTGATGTGGTTGGGTAGGGGAGGATCGAAGTGGGTGATGGTGACTGCGTGTCACCAGGTTCACCTTAGTGAGCTGTAATTTCCCTGACATTTTCACATGCTCTTAATTGCCATTCATTCTATAATAGAGTGCATTGTGCTCATAATGGCAGGAAATGTCAAGTCAGCTTTTAAAGGGGAGGATCCCTGCAAATTGCTTTCCTTTTAGATGAAAATATACACCTCCATCCACAGATGAGGCTCGGAGCAGTGTGGTGGCACTGTTGACATGTGTGATTTTCTACCTGATTCATCATACCAGAGGTTGTGCTATTGTAGCTTTATTCATGGCATTTAACTTGAACCCCCATCGGCTCAAAACACATAATTTACCACACGCTCTTATTTAAAGGTGAGGGCTACTGACACACTGTGTTAGATCAACTGAATTTTATTATTTTTCATGATGGACTTTCATGTTATTTTGTGTTTTTGTGCCCCGGCTGAGCTTTATGTCACCTTTGAAGTATCTACCAAACTTTCTGACACTTTGATTAACAGAAGCGATGATGCTGAAGAAGGGAAAGGACAAAGAAATTATGATAATAAACACTTGGAGAACTTGAGCTCAAGTACTTTGTAAGATGTAATTAAAGACTGTCCCTTTGTGTTTTGAGTGACTCACGTCTGAAACATGTCAATAGAGTTCAATGTGGTTTTTCATTGCGTGGCATTAAATTTCCATAGCACACAGCCTCAGAGCAAGGGCTTTTCTTATATCCTGCAGCCAATGCATTTTTTTCTCTCTATTTCATCTGTCTCAAGTTTGAAAAATACAGTATGTCTGTGAGTAAAAAGACCATTTATGGCCGCAGATGCAATCTCTTGTATTTAGCTGGAAAGTGTTCATTCAAGTTCAAAGTAATTTTAAGATAACCTTGACAGTTAAGAAGCCACAGAATGTGTGAAACACAAAAGGCATCATGAGGGAGGTGAGAGGAGGAAGAGGGAAAAGGGGAAGAACAGGAGAGCGAGAGGGTGAAGGAGGAGGGGGAATAAATGACATTCGACTCTGAGGTCCACCTTGGCCACCTGATTGTTCCAAAATGAGAGCAATGCCCGACCCAAGAATGAAAAGAAAAAGAGAGAAAAAAATCAATACAGTGCAATTAAACACAAAGCATGGCTCTGTGGAGCTGAGGGGAATTTGTTATTTATTAAATTCACTCTTCCACCGTCTTCGCCCCCAAACCCCATAACTCTCCTCAGTCTTTAATGCATGAGCTGCCTCTCTCTCTCTCCTGTCCTCTGTTCAGGTAATCTGACCTTTGTGGTTCGGACAGGACTGAAACGATTGCGAGAGGAGACTGGGGGAAGTCAAGAGTGTTCTCGCTTATTGATCCAAGCGCCGTCAGCTTCGCAGCAGAAGACGAGCTGCTTTGGTTTTGGAGAGGAAGCGAGTCAGTGTGGAATAATTTTACACCGCTGTGGTCACACTGCACATGCATTTTAAAACCCTGACACAAACATCTGCAGCGTTTTTTAACAAAGATTCAGTTGCCTTAATGGTCCAGTCCTTTTTTTTAAAATGACAAAATATGTTACTTTTTAATGTGTTTCATAATTTTACTGCCTTCCAAAACAGTCACAATTCAACTGTTTTCTGCTCTAACACGGCCAGGTTTGGTTAGGTTTAGGCACAAAAACAACTTTGGTTTAAAATAAAGAAGCATTAACATGTTGTTTTGGGGTCTTTTGCAGAAACGAGTGACAGTCTTCTCTTGTCAAAATACAAAGAACACATTTTCTCTCTTAAGTCTTGTTGTTTAAAGGCATGCAGATACTCACTCACTCATCGTCAACACGTGAACATGTTCGCGGGGGGGTGGGCTGGAGCCAATCCCAGCATCTGGCGAAAGGTAGGGTACATCCAGGACAGGTAGCCAGTCCACCACAGGGCCATAAACAAACAACCATTCATACTCGCACCTAAGGACAATTTAGAGTCATCAGTTAACCTACCCTGCATGTCTTTAGATCACGGGTATTCAATTAGAATTCAAAGAGGTCCAGTTAGAGAGAAAATTTCCTGAAGCAAAGGTCAGGAACATCAAAACGACTAACTTGCGTTATCATTCAGTACCATAACGTATAGTCAGCAACGGACTGTCAAATCAATTAATATGTCAGTCAGTTTTCACATCAAACTGGAGGGATAATAAATAATAACTACTCTAATAATAAACTAAAATAAAGTGCCTAATTTTTAGAAAATAAATAAATGAAAAGTGTAGCTTGGAGTGATGAAGTGTAGTCTTAACCAGTTTTATAATAAACACTCAACACATCTTAACAACTGAACAGCTGTAATGCCTCCTCTTCTCTTTCATTCCCTGTTATAGAGTTACCACTTTCCTACTTTCTCTTGTTCAGTGAGAAAGATGAGCTCTAGTTTGTCCTCCAAGCTAGGAGTGGAGATATATGAGATATTCTGGTTCTGAACGGCCCGTGGGAGGAATGTACATGGAAGAATCTTTACATTTTTGATTATAAGCCATGTAAAATCTCTTTTCCCTTTCGTCTCCTCAATTCGTGTGTTTCCAAAACGTCTCAGGTGAATCTCGCGGACTCGACTCGCAAGCATCAGAATTCACATGCAATTGGTCTGTGAGTTTCCTGGGCCGCTAAACCAGTACAGTAAATGCTAGAAAAGCTGCGTGGGTTAAAATAGAAACACTCCATCACAAGGTAGTAAGTCTCAATAATATAATAATAATCGGCTGCAGGTCGGCGGTCCAGAGAGGACGGTGGCTGGGTCCGGATCCAGACCACGGTATTAGTGACGTCTGGTTTAGATGTTCAAAAGAAGCCGGAGCACCCAGAGAGAACCGACACAAAGTTAAAGCTTTCTTTTACTATTTGGGGGCCGCACAACAAGCTGTAAACACAACTTTCATATGTTGATATAGCAAAAAGGCTGCCATTTACACATCCAGCAAATTCAGCACGTACTCACGCTAGGCCCAGTTGCTTTGTACTGAGTCTGGTTCATTTGACCAGTGTGATTGTGGAGACCAAAGCAGAGCACCAAAGCAGAGCACCAATTCCTAAAGCCTTTTATCGCACTACACGATTTTAAGCCCGACTTGCTCGTTGGGCTGTGATCAGGGGTAAATCAGTGATTGATCGGCAGTCACTAGTCGTTATGAGTAAACTATATAACAACGCATCAAAACGGCTCCCCGACACATTTCTGCCAGATATCCAGCATGCCAAATATCTGGAGGGGTCGGCTGACTCGACATCCAATCCAGCCAATAAGAGCAGGCAGCTACTTTTTCACTGCAGAACACTTTTTACTTCCCTCCAGCTCTCTCTGTAGCTCAGACAAGATTTTTTGTCTTTATAATTTGTTTCGTGTGTAGATTTGCGTCATTTCCTGTTCCACATTTCATGTATTTTTTTCTTGACAAAACGTGGTTACGGAGACCAGCGTCGGGTGACAGAGTCGTAATCAGCTCATGTGTGTGACCCCCTGTCACTGATCAGTCATGAACCCCACAACCTCAAGACTCCCGTCACAAGACGGCAAGTTGTGTAGTCTGAACAGCACGGCCATCGGCCCATGCTGAAAGCCGTGTAGTCTGCGTGAGCCTTATAGTAAATATCTTGGCTTATTAGCAGCACAGTGCTCCACTGTGTTCATCAGCGAGTCGCTAACTTTGTCTGTCTGCAATTTGATGTTGGGAAGGTAGTGTACAGTGTGGTTATCACAGCCTTTTCACTTAAAACAGCTGCCTGCTGTGACTGGATGATGAGAGAAGCCATAAACTGACCAAAACTAACATTAAAATGCTCTATAAATCTGTGGAGAACTACAGGGTTGAGTGATGATTCTTTATGGATTTGTCATTATGAGCGACACCTTTCACATTACACATAGCTATTTGACCCATTGTTAATACAAAAATATTGATTATTGCAACTTCAAAGGTACTTAAAGGGACATGTAAAATAAATTGACGTGGTCTAACCTCAATCCCCTCTCATACAAGCTCTCAGATTGTCTTTGAGGATGGCTCCAGCTTCATAGAGGTGGAAAGGACCTTATAAGCAGGTTAATCTGACAGAGTAAACCGCTGATGCGCTGCTTGCCACCACACTGACCCCTCACTCAGTGATAATCAATGCAGAACGAACAGCTGTTTCAGGAAACACTTTGGTTCAGTAAGTCTAAACAGAAGTCTGAATTCTGCAGAAAACAAGCTGCCATGCTGATACAGAGTTTGATTGAGTTTCCATGAGAAGCTGGCGTGGACTCACCTTCCAGATAAACAGGAAGTGATGGAGAAACAGTGGCAAAGAAATCAACAGCTTTAAAAAAAAAAGTCTCAGTTATCTTCTCTTAAACAATACAAAATTAGATTTGGAAGCATTACATGGAACTTTTCCAAGGTTTAAAAATGCTTTTATATAAAAGTGTCTCAACCTTTTTCATTTTAAAGAATAATCAAATCACAAAAAAAGAATTACCTGAGAGAGTCAAACACGAGGACAAAAGCATTCTGAAAGAGTTTTTTTTTTTTTACTTTTCTCTGATGATTGTGTGTGATTGACGACCTTGTGGGAGCATCTCTATGCATTTACGCACCCCCCCACACACACATACATACACCTGACCTCCACAAGCACCATCTCCAGAGCCTGCGCTTCCCTCCCTCCTCCTCCCAAAACCCAGAGGAAATTAGAGGCCTTGCGTCGTTGTTTTCAATGGACCTTGTTTCTTTTCTTTTCTTTTCCCTTCCCTCTTTCTCCATTTCTCTCTCTCTCTCTCTCTCTCTCTCTCTCTCGCTCTCTCTCCCTCTGTCCGCCTCTGTTGGTGAATTTGATCCAGACCCAGGATGGAGAAGCGGGGTGAGTAAATGAAATATTGATCCGCTGCTCCGTGGCCTTGCCTTCACCTTGTCCTGCGTGCTGAGTTACCGACTCTTCCGTTCTGCTTGTAATAGGAATTATTACAGGAGGCCGGGGCAAGTAATTACTTGGCATGGCGGAGAGGGCGCAGAGGAGGGGCTGCTGATATTTCCTCTAAAGAAGTTATTTACCGCACTTGCTACCTTCAACCTAGCACTGCCCCCTCCCTCCCCTCTGACCGCCCCTCCTGCCGTAGTCATGTCTTTCTTAACCTTAATTCAATTCCGTTAACCATCATTAATCATACGAGGCGTCAAGGGAAGTTTATCAAATGCCGGCTCGACTAAGAGGCTGTGAGGCTAACTGAGAGAACACAAGGACTTTGTTTGCAGAAATGCCAGGCACCATGGCCTGTTTATGGCTGTATATATGTGTGTGTGTGTGTGTGTGTGTGTACGATATTTGTCTACATTTCCTTAACAGTACCTGTATTGCTTATCAGTGTTATCATTACTTACTACACACAAACCATGTTTTTGTAGCAGATGCACACTGGAAAATGACAAAATGAAGTACATTGATTTTTGAGTGTGGTGTTGTTGGACACTTTTGCTACTTTACAAATGCAACACAACTGGAGGGGGTACTTAGTTAGACAATACATAGCTCAAGGTGATATATTAGCTCAGAAATAAACAAAATGTTGGAGACATTTTAGCTTACTCTACGGCCCCAATGTCCACACTCACAGACTCACAGACTTTGAGGCGGGTTCCCGTGAAGTCCGTGAGGGCTTAGGGCCGTCCCACAGTCAAATCGTCAAGTGCATGAGGGCTCTCTCACGGACATGTTGAGCCCTTTTAGACCCTTTTCATAAGTCTGCATTTCTGCAGACTTTGGCTGAGGGAACTGCCCACAGTTCATAGTGGTATGACGTGAAACACAATTTTTTCAACTTAAGATGGCACATAGAACACATGAAGTCAGAGGAATTCAATCACCTTATTACACACTTCATTTTTTCAACTATTTATTTTAGTTTTTGCTTAATGATGCTGTTTTGACCAACAATAGTGTTGACAAATACATTGACATTAACCTGTCCTCCACTCTGTAAGGCAAGAGTCTGAAAGACTTAAACGTCAGGCAAAAGCATTAAATAAAAAGTGTGCAACGTGTTTCAGCGTCGTCATGGTGGCGTGATGATGTGGCAAGGTGCTGTCCCGTTCCTGTTTACAGCATTTAGAGCCCTTGCAGCCTCTTGCACTCAATCACTTTCCAAGTGATGTCAGTAAAGTCTGTGAGGGTTCAGGGCTCAGGGCTTAAGGGGGACATTGGTATGGGCCTACTTTCACTTTACATTCACATTTACGCTTTTATCTAAAGCGACTTACATTTGAGGACCAACATACAATCATTAACAGAGAATAAAATACAGCATGAGATCTACAACTGACAACACATATTAATAAAAGCAGCATTAAATACTAGTAAGCGCTAATGGCACATATCACAGCAATGGGGTAAATACCTAGGGAAAGAAGTTAGAGCTCAGAAAAAGTGCAATCAATACAAGATTGTAGGGGATAGAAGAAGAAGAGCACAGGAAGTCCAGATGTTAGGAGTTAGAGGTGTTATGAGAGGAAGTGTTTCTTGAAGTTAGAGAACTTAGAGTTAGACTTTACTCTAGGTTTGATCCAACAAATAACACAGCTCAGACAATGTTTGTTACATCTTGTGTAACTTAAATGGGGCATTAGTTCAGGCACATGCAACTAACAGCTGACTATTCAACATCCAATATATTCATACATGTCTACAGAGCAACCATTATAATCTCACACTCATCACTGTGCTGCCACAGCTGCCACAGCGGCTCCGACTCCTTCCTTATGTGCTGAAACTTTTGGTATTGTAGACACTAAAATCGAATGTTACTGTATGTGTTTGGTAAAGGGGGGTGAGTTACTGCTAATATTTGACAACTACCATGAAGAGGATTTTTTTTTCTGGCTCTGATAAAGGCTCTGATAAACCTTGACCAGCATCAAACATCAGACAGACAAAGTTACCACCATGCTGGTGAAAAAAGTACATATTTTTAGATATTTTTCTTATCATATTTATCAAGTGGCAAAAATAGGACTCCAGATGAATGCTAATGTTTCTTCACTTCTGCTGGGTGTGTAAATATGCAAACACATACACAATATTGATTGCTTCACGGCCTACAAGTGGCCAAAAAAACCCCCACAAGCTCATGTACTGCCTGCCAAGGTAGCCTGGTTAGCAGGTTTTCTTCCGCTACCTCTGACAGTCTGATGGCAATCGTCATCTTGCTCAATATTTTTAGGAGTTGAAAACATGGCCACTAAAACTAATTGAAAATTCAAGATTTTATGTGTTCCGTTGCTCTAAGTAATACATTTTCAACCTTATTTATGCATTGGTAATGGTGAAATTTAAGAAAGTAATTTTGTTTTATTGATTAAGATTTTAAGTTTTAGACTCAGGGACGTCTTGTTTTAAAGTTTAAAATAAACTGCCCTTCCTAGCGGCAAATTAGTGTCATAAGTTGGTGCTTGAACCTGCTTTGTCGGAGTTGAAGGTGAATGTCTGCACCCACCTCCTCCTCACTTTCTTTTACTTATTACTGTACAGTCATGTCTCCTCTCCACCCTATCTGTTCCGAGTAATGAAACATACTCATCTTAGGGATGAAGCGTGACCTTTCCACAAATTACACAAAATTTTAGTTTGCCAATCTTTTATTCCTGTGTGAAGAAAGAGTCTGTGTGCAGAACACCTGCAGAAGTGACCTGCTGTTGTGTTGGAGTTTGATGTATTCCTGCGTCGCTCTACGAGGAAGAGGCCGTTTGTTTGTGTGATAGATCCACAGCGGTTGCGTCCTTGCCTTAGCGGTGGCCCGTCTGGTGCTTCCAAGCTGGGTGATGTCCCACTGCATCAGAGTCCCGCTGAAGGTCACCACTGATGGGACACATGAACAAGCAGCGATCCATCCTAGGTCGGGACAGGGGCTTAACAAGGCTACAGAGCTGGGGAGGGAGGAAGAAGAACAATAAGTAACCCAAAGCTATTTCTTTTGTGGAAGACAGATGGTTGTTGAAGTGTTTGCTGGCATCTTCCTCATCAGAACAAGTTGGTTTAATCCAAAACAGCCTTGAGAACTTTTATCCAACATGTCAGGAGGTGTTTTCAAGCACGACAATGCCTTTTGATAAAATGCATTTAAAAAGTAATTATTCTTCATCCTTTGGTGGCTTTTTTATTTAGTCACAGTAATGGATTTATGTTTGTTACAGTTAGCCTTAATTTAACAGAGGAATGCGTTTTAGAACATAATAAACTAGGAGCTTTCAAAGCATCTACCGTGTCATTTAAGTTTAGTGATTTTCATATTTTTCAGTCTCAAAATTTTCTGTAAGACGCTTTGTAAATAAATGTATTTTATTAAGATGATTAACTGATTGAATTGATGCACTAAGTGTTTCATCGAGGAAAATTTTAGTGTATTCAGTGTAGTTGAGTTAATAAAAAGTATGGATAAAGGCACACTTAAGTCACTTCTTGATCAAATAGGTGTCATAATAGTGAAATCTGGTCAGTACACAATTTGATAAACAACATAATGGACAACAAAGAAAACGGAGGAGCTAAATTGGAAAGCTCTTCCTGTGTTAAGGGGAGTCACCTGTGTTGGGTAGCGTGCGTATGTGTCCTTCAACATCTGCCGGACTGTGCTTAGCAGGTTTTATGAGTCTGTGGTGATCCAGTGTTATCCTGTTTGCTTTTGCATGTTGGGGCAGCAGGTTGAGGGTAACTGATGCTAAAAGACTCAAACTAATCTGCAAGGCCAGTGACGTTGGAGCTTGACTCTCTGTTGGTGGTGTCAGAGTGGAGGATGCTGTCCAATCTAAATGTCATCATGGACAATGTCTCTCACCAACTCTATGACATAGAGTTATGTCATAGAGAGTACTTTCAGTGCAAGACTCATTGCCCCAAACTGCACCACAGAGCGCCACAGGAAGTCGTTCCTACCTGTGGCTATCAAAGTCTTTAACTTCTCCCTCATAGTGTCAGATACTCGGACTCTTTGTTTTTAAACTGGACCTTGTAGTGCAATACTTCTCATTCTGTGCATTATTTTAACATTCAGTGTGCAATATTCTCTCCTTTAATACTTTAATACTGCAGTTCTATTCCACATCAACTCTACCTGTACTCATTATTACTATTTATTCACTACTACAGTTAATCATTACAATTCTTTTAATAATGTAAATATTGTACATATCCACACTCCTTTAGACTTGTTTTAAAATTTAAAATTTTTATATTTTGTATTTATATAGTTCTTTATTTACCAACTTGATTACTTTGTGCCTTGATGTGCAGTGTGAGCAACTGTGACACAAGAATTTCCCATAAGGGATCAATAAAGTATTTCAGACTCTGATTCTGAAATCTAGTAAGAGTACAGAAGAGCCAAAAGGAAGATACAGAGGCAGAGCAGGTGAAGTAGAAAATAGTGTTCTTTCAAGATGAGTGTGGTTAGAGGGCAACTACATGTAGGGAGTGGCTGATTATTAAATTAGGGGGAATGAGGGTCAGGTGTGCAGGCAGGTGCTGAAGAGGAAACTGAGGAACACTGGGAAGAGCTTGGGGCAACTGCTCAGCTCAGCAGGAGAGAAATCGAAGGATCTTGAACGACAGCGAATGAACAGGCAGGCATGGAAAACAGAATTAAAAGTGCAACAATAAACTAAGGATGAATAAATTCCAATATTTCCTCTTCGTTTAGCTCCACACCAACTCCTGAGAAAAACTGATGGTCACAGAATTTTTTTTCTGAATACATTTTATTATCAATATGTTGGCAGGTTGATACTTGTGTGTTGAACTGTAAAACATCCTGTATCACTACAATATAACCTTATTTGAGCAGTAATTGGCAAAAACATTTGTCAGTTTTATGTGTTGCAGTGAATATATCATTGCAATTTTAATACTGAAAGTTAAAACTGTTTAATGCAATGTTTATGTTTGATCATAATATTTATACTGCAGGACAAAACCCAACCCAAACCTGCAGTGTGAATTTGAGAATACAGACCAAATGTTTCAATACCCCTGGATTTGTTTTAGGGCGGGCCAAACTGGTGACCTTTGTCACCAGGCTCTGTTGCTCTTCATTCAAATTGAGGTTCTAAAGACAGAGGATGTGCTGTACAGAGAGAGGCATTTTTTAATTTGTGATATAGGGCTTTATAAATAAAATTGACTTCACATGACTTGACTACAGTCTAAAGTTTTGATCACATGTGTAAAATTGCTTCTCTATACATCTTGGCGTCAAAGTCAGAGCCTCTATACAGGCTGTGGATGCCTCAGGATCCCGATGGAGCCTTTCCTGACCGGCCCTTTCTAACAAGATCAGACCCAGCCCTCATAGATTCTATTACCCAACCACTCTATTACATTACATCTCCATTTACGAACCTTAAGCAGCTCCGTGCGTGGCTGGGGCTTCGACCTTGTCAAAGAGGAGAAACTCTGACCAGATCGAGTAAGAGAGTGAGAGAGATAAAAAACGGAATTAAAAAACCTCAGAGAGACAGGCCGAACTGTTGGACGAGTGTTTGAGAAGATGGAGAGAGCTGGAGGACATGGGAGAGGAGGGGGAGAAAAGGGAAAATAGAAAATCGATAAGCCAGGGGAGCAGGAGGATGAAGATTGAAGGATGATGTGGAAGGGATTTGTGGGCTGAAGAGGAGGTGGCGTTTGAGAGATTGCGGAGTAGCTTAAGGCACCGACGGTGATGGCCATCGCTGAAAACGTAGTATCGATAGAGGTGATGTGAGACGGCGGTACAGGACAGCAGCTCACAGAGGTGACCAGCTCTTCTTCTGAGCCATTTTGGAGTCACGACTTTCAGACCAAGTCATCTTCTGTTATTGAGACCTGTCCACTTTTCTCCCTCCTCTGATCTGAAAACATGTCTCAGGAACTTTGAAATTGTGACACTCCGTTCGCCTCACTGAGGGGGACAATCACTTTGTCAGTGATTTATTTTTTCAAGGTGATAGTCTGCTACAAAGAAAACAAGTTGTCAGTCTGTCAGAGCCCAGTGTCCTTGGCTATTCTCAACAGACCAGATAAAAAGTCATTGTTCATCAGGAAAAAATCCATGACTGATTCATTTTATTTACCTGCTTGTTGCTATTCAGAGTTAGAGGAATGCTGAAGAGATCCAATCATTCAGTGGAATGCGGTGAAAAGCATGAAAACAGTCCCTTTTTTAATCCAAGTCAGAAAGTCACAGGACAAAATACAGACGCTCATAATCAGCAAAGCAAAATCTTTCACCAGAGCTACACTCCTCCAACTGTCAAAGCTGCAGCCTCTGTGGTGTTTTTTTTGTTTTCTTTTTCTTCCAGATTGTATTAAAAATTGATTTTTATTTTTTATTTTGCCACAGTATGGTTCTAGAGAAGGCAATGTCGGTCAGCCCACCACTTGGTCTACTTTTGGAGAGATAGCCAAGAAATTTTGTACACTCATACACAAGTATGAAAAGTTAAAGACAATGTTCATTTGATTCTGCGTGTAAAAGTAGTTTAAGATTTGTTATTTTTTTGTTCTATAAAACATGTACATTTTAATTAAATGTAATTTTCATGAAGCAGCAGAAGCCATTGATCAGGGTGGTAGCTATTGGCCTAATGTTGCCTTGGATGTAGGCAGACTATGAGCAGTTAAGCACTACAGAGCCTAAGTGTGTTTGGATTCTGACAGGAAGAAGAAATCATCCTCCACACAGGAGGAGTGTTTAAAGGATTCCATGCCTGCACAGCTCTCTGCTTCTCCAAACTGGGCTGACCTCCATCTACTGCCAGTAATACACTGACTATGAATAAGTACCTCAAACAGCCCCACTTCAAAAAACCCTGAGCTATCCCTTTAAGATCAGGAATCTAACCATTGAGGCGCCACCTAAACAGCCCCCGATGGGAGGATTTCAAAGCCAAATGATCTGCTTCCACTCCATCCAATTTGAGGCAAAATAAGTCATATGGACCCCTTTGGATAAAGAACAGCGGGGAGACTTATAAATTATTCTTCATTTGTCAGAATGAGCAATTGTAAATCGGAGGCATCCATTGGTGATGGTGATGCATTTTCCCTCCCTTGCGCCGCACAGTGATTATAACTCTCATTTGGTTCTCATATTACATCGCTGGAAGGCTTGCCAGTGCTCAGGGCGTGCTTTACTTACAAACTAATGTACCCACCCAGCCCAGATACACTATCAACATGCCCTAATGTTGCCTGCTGCTCCATAATATGGCCATTATTTGCCAGCATACTGATGTTCTCTCATCATGTTTGGTAACTAAGGGATGTGGAGGCAAATAAACACTCACATATGCAGACATACAAACTCTATTTCTCCATGCTCTCCTCCTGTCTGCCTCTCTGTCTAACCCATTTCTCTCCTCGTCCCTCTTACCCGCTCTATTTCTGAGGAAGACCTAATGAATATTTCCCTTTGAGTGGGAGAGTGTAAAACATACGCGAGCCTGGTTCTCCTTTCCCTTCGTGTGCTTCCTTGGAGGTGAAAATGTGAGATGCATGAAAAGGCTGTGAGACAGAAGATCACATACAGTATTTTGACATTTGCTCTGCCTCCTCTCCTCTCACCAAATCCTCTCCAGCCCTCTGATCATCTCCAACAACATAGCAAACGCTGATGGGAGAGAGACAGCAGCATCACTGTTGCTGCAAGAACCTCTCTGCCACCCAAACTGAACTGCTGATTACTCTGCAGATACCTTAAGAAATTAAATAGATCCCTAATTTAGAAAAAGTGAGAATGTAACCATGACACAAAATAAGAATGTGAAGAAGACACAGCTGAGTTTTTTGATGATGCAAATGTGCAGTGGAAAGAAAAGAAGTAGAATTTATCTTGCTGGGCAGTGACATTTACTTTCAGCAGCAGCAACATTTAGAGACTTAATGGAATCCAGGCTTGGTATCGAAGTCTTTTGGTACTGACTGACATGTGTCGATAACTCTAATGTCGTGTTTCCACTGCGTGCTGCAGCTCAACTTGACTCTGCTCACTTTTTGTACCAGGAACATCTTTCATC
Source organism: Lepomis gibbosus (assembly GCA_029875015.1). Lineage (NCBI taxonomy): Eukaryota > Metazoa > Chordata > Actinopteri > Centrarchiformes > Centrarchidae > Lepomis > Lepomis gibbosus. Next base: position 11,890 of record JAPMOB010213690.1, on the reverse strand, counting down.
TTTGTTTTTCCTTGCAAATAGTATGCCCTCGACGGACTGAAACTGCCATCATCTTCAATGAAACGAAGCAATGAATCCCTTCACTTTTTAAGCAGTTGGGTAACAACACATGGGAGTGTTACTTACTTGGTGCTGCAGCCTTTATTCACAAACAAACTGTAACAGACACTGTACATATACTGCCAAAACATCTGCACACACCGTTCCTCTGCTCCGCTGGCATTCACCATCATTCTCTGCCACTTACTCTCTCTTGCTCAACCACTCACACTCACTTCGCACACAAAAAAGGAGCTAAGCTACTCTTCGAAGGGAGGCTTAATATGTCTGCACTTTGTCAATTGACCATGGGTCACAGGGGTTGGTAGGCTTCTATGTTTTAGGACCTGGGGTCAAGTGAATGAAATATTTTGGTTTTAGTGGACTCCATCTCATTAGCTGCTGTGTTGTTGTTGTGTTAATGGTTCAGAGTCAGAAAGCAAGAGGCTTGGGGGCCCCCATGCAGTCACAGCCAGGGGTGTACTGGCCATTGTGGCACTCGGGAGCAATCCCGAACGGCCGGTCCATTTCAGGCCGAACCGGTGTTGTGCTGAATTCTGCCTGCCTGCCGAGAATTGCACGCACCTCACGGGTGCTAACGGTCATTTATGCTGAGAAAAGAGGTGGATGCAAATCTCGGCAGGGAGCCTACAAAATTTGATCTGCCGAATTATGCATCCATCTCTTTAGGTCCTTTTCAGACACTTTACTGTGTTCACTGATCAAACAGCTGTATCACCACATATATTTACTGAATGTCAAGGAATGGTACTTCTACTAAGTGTATTAAAATATTAAAGACTCTAAACGTTCATAAAATGTATACTTCGAATCATTTATCACCATTGATGAAGCCCACAAAGAATATTACATCGTTTAAAAGCATTATTTGGAGGTGCATGCAATGCTCGACAGGCAGGCAAAACTGGGCACAACACCGGCCCGGGTCAGGAGTTTTTATTTTTCAGCTTTATTTTATGATCCAAGACTGCGCCGGCCGGCCGATCGGTTGCAGCAAATGCTGTCTGTGTCTGGTGAGGTGATGCAGAGGGACAGGGTGATGATGACCCCAGTCATGTTGACGAGGAGGGAGAGAAGGGACAGGAGTTACAGCAGGAGGAGGAGAAGGAGGCAGAAGGTAAGAAGGTAAAATGAGCCAGACAAAACAGTGAAAGGTACAGGGGCAGTGTGTTTTTAGAATTAGAGAATGGATTATTGTCATATTTATTACTAATTTTCTTCTCGTGCATATGTAACTGTACAATCAGTAAAAGCAGACGGTCCAGCACAGGGGAAGCTGAGCCAGGGAGAGTCCTACTCAGAGATAAAGATGAGGGATTTGATTTTTATGCACACACATACACACTGCTGTATTTTATGGGAATTTATTGTAGTTTTTGAGTATATTTACGTATTTTAGCCCTCTGACTGACTCAGGCTTGCCTGATCTAGTCTTGTTCAGTGCAGAGCTGCCTTGCTTATACAAACTGAAAAGACAGGTGTAATCCTGAAGTTTGTTGAAGATCTTCTGCATAATCTGATTCACTGTATACAACAAAAACACTAATACGTATTCAAATAAGTGCAAAAATATTTATCCTCACCCCCCAAAAGGGTGCTTGCATAAAAGGCCTCTCCGTTTCAAAGTCCCGGGCTGAATTTCAGTCCCAGTACAACCCTGGTCAAAGTGAATGGATTTCGCCGGAAACCCAACCTGTAAATCTTTCACATAGGATTAGGCATACTGGCTATCACAGGTAACAGAAAAACGCAGCAAGTGGATTGTTTTTATGTGAGATTACAACCCCTTCACACACAGGCAAAAAAACGGATTCATTAAACAAAATACATACAGCCCCTTTAAACCATGAAGCTAACTGCTGAGCTGCTTTTCCATATATGCAGGTCCGATCAAAGTCAGAGTTACAGATGCTGAGAGAAACTCAGTCTATTTAGTGATGACATTCTGACGTCCCAGGGACGTCCTTGTCTCTGCTTGGCTGCTGAGGATATTCATTTGCCTGTTTTCTGTTGCAGGTGTATAGGTAGCACGTCCTATTTGTGGAGATAGAGAGGAGGGAAACATAGTTCCCTTTACTCCACACTTCCCACTCTTTTTTGCTTTCTTTGTTAGATACATCTCACTCACCATTTCACCCACAGGCTGACGCCACTGATTCAGTGATTACCACACCACACCGTATTATTTAATTAATTATGTTTGGTTATTTAAGTGTTCTTGTTTTATTGTAAATAAAAGTAACGATACCTTTGCTGCGGCTTGGAATCGCATTCTGGACATTCATGTCAGGGTTTTGGCTCGTGACATTTACTGTACATACAAAATGCTCATGTATATGTGTCTTTCACAAGCAGATAGTAAACATGAACATAGTACATTTATTCATGTAGCTGACGCTTTTATCCAAGGCCACTTACAATTGCTATACATGTCATGACATCATTGCTATACATGTCAGAGGTCGCACGCCTCTGGAGCAACGAGGGGTTAAGTGTCTTGCTCAGGGACACAGTGGGGATTGAACCCGGGTCTCTCACACCAAAGGCGGGCGTCTTAACCATTGCGCCATCCCACCCCAGCACATTGTCACCCCAATATGACAATGCAACAGGTAAGTTGTAGTTACCAGATATATTTAATAATATAGATTTATAACCAAATCACTTCTTATTTTTCTACTGGCCTATATGTGTCTGTCCACAGTAATGCCACTAATTGCAGTTACCTTATATACTGTAGCTGTCCCTGGCTGGACAGAACTATCTGACCGGGTGCCTTTGGTTACTTTGATTCAGTGGGACACATTAAACTCCCTAAAACACAATACTGTGGACACATGTGATAGATCTGACCTGCTTTGCCTTAACTGGGTTGAAAATTAGGTTGTTTCCGTATTATAGACTAAGACATATTAATGATAAATAACGGACAAAAAACAAAGTCATAACTCTTTCCTAGCACAAACTAGTGCACTACGAATATAAATCCCAGTAATAAAAGGAGAAAATACTCTGATGGTTTTATTATAGTCTGATTTAAGGGGATGCTGCAGCCCCTCACCACGTCCATGCATGTATGTTTTTCTGTAGTAAAAATGAACAACATTTCAATGTTAAAATGCTAGTAACATAAGCTAATAAACTGATAAAATGTGTTAGCAACAGTCATTTCAGTCGACAAAATCCCTGGATGTCGTTTACAAATGAGAAGCCTGCTTTTGCCCGGTCAAAGACTAAAACACAAACTCAGCTCATGATAGCTTGTGCTCAGGAGCACACGTTATGCTGGGCAGGGAGGGGTGAAGAAACTGAAAATCACTGGAAGGACCAAGTACATGACACAGTTTTCATTTAGTGAGTTACAAGTCAAAGGTGTATCATCTATTTACAATATCTTTTTGTTCAGAATGAACAGATTTACATGATTTAACATTTTGAAGTGGGCTTTTATTCAGATTGTTAGTTTAGTAATAGCTCCATGTAAACTCAGCTTGTGTTACTCTCTTACCGGCTCGCTGGTTTTCCAGGGTTGCTGCTCAATGCAGCAGACCTCCCCGTGGCCACGCCTGGTGTATCAGCTCTGATCAAAGGGGCTCCAGCGGGAAGATTACCCAGAGAGGGAGCATTGCAGCCTGGGTTTCCGCCGGGCACAGATGGCACACAGTGAGGCTGGGGGCCCGGAGCAGGAGCTGGTGAGGAAAATCAGAGAGATGCGGGCACAATGCTGGGGACGTCTGGGGAGAAGAGCCCCCTGGCCACTGACAGTCCATCCAAATGGAGGCAATCTTACAGCCCCTCAAGGGAATGGCTTGCAAATGTACCCATTCCCTACTAGCGTGCCTCGATCTCCTCCATCTGATATATGAATGAAGCTGAGCAGGAGAGGGGGTAAGATGAGAAACGGGGGAGAGAAAGGATAATGTGGTGGAGGAGAGGCAGGCAATTTCTGTGTGTCCTTTGAAGCTTGTCTTATGGCTTTTCTCTGTCAGGTCTCTCTCCAGGGACACTCATGGAATCTGGCTCTGGAAGGCATCCACACTCTCAGAATCCGAGGCCGAGTTCAAGAATCCAGCCTGGAAAGTCTCTCCATATAGTAAAGAGCTCGCAACATAACCTGTGACCATCAGACAGTGACATGTGACTGAGAGACAACAACATGCATATACACAATCCAGTATATGGCTAAAGTACTTATATTTGAGGATAGTATGCAGCCTCTAACTCCAACTGTAACTCTACAAGACAAGAAAACAAAACAGCATACAAAGGAAAAGGAGAGGTTGTTCATTGTTGCCTACGAGGGCTTGCTCATGCAAAGTTTTGTACATAAAATGATAATATTTAATTCACCTACTTTGCTGCGGAAATTTTGTAGGTGGGGTTTCACGCCAACACCCACGGGAGCAGCCAACACAAGCAATTACACAATCTTCATTCTGACTTCTCTGCTGCACTGGGCAGAACAACTCTTCATGATGAAATGACGAAACACTTAGTTTGTAACTGGCTACCAGAACTAAACACATAAAAGCACTTTCTGATCTTACATCCCTTCTAGCACAAAACATTGTCGCAGTCAGTGGCTTCATAAACCGTCACAAATCACTGTTGCAAAAATAAAACAGTTTTTTGAAGGTTTGGTCAGGTTTAGGCACATAAACAACGTCCTACCTCTGAGTATTTTGTGGCTCCATAAAACCTTCACACTAATTCCTCCTTTGCTCCTGATTGACAAACTCTACTTTTTTTTTTATTATTTATGCAGAGAAACAGACTGAGACCAGGGTCTCTTTTACAGCTGAGCTCTGTGTACAGCAAACAAATATTCATAACAGATATAAAAATATAATTAAAAAACAGACAATTGACAGGTAAGTATTACATTCATGAGGAACATGTTCATTCAACATGGCTTTAACACATCTAGTAACATCTAGTTTAAACTTTTCCTGTAATTTATTCCAAGAATTTGCTGCATTATATTCAAAGGAAGTTTTCCCTAGCTCAGAATGGGCTCGGGGAATTTCTTAGACTAACCAATCTTTGGAACGTGTCTGATAACCACCGACTTTCCAATTTATTTTAGAGGTCAGATAGCTGGGAAGTTATGTGTTATATAGCCTTATAGAGGAATAATAAAAAGTGCCTAGTTCTCCTGCAGACCAAAGAATCTCACCCCACTAGCGAGGATAGAAGACAATGGTATGTGTTATAATTGTCACCCATAATAAACCGCAAGGCAGCGTGATAAGCTGCATCTGCAGCTGAAGCATGCATACTATTGCCGTGGGCTTTGTCAACTGGACGTAAACACAGCGATTGATGCTGTTGTGACTGTCTCCCTTTACCTGTTGTTCTTGTGTCTGGTGGTGATCATGAATACAGCAGGTAGGCTGAACAAGAAGCAGATTGACAAAGCTGGGTGATGGGTGTTTTTCACTGTATTTACATTGTATTCTGATTAAATAGTAAATCAAGAAAACTATTAACTGAAGGAAGTTTTAAGAAACTTCATCTTGCCAGACCTATAAAAGTTGTAAATACAAGATTCCCCATCTCTTAAATGTTTATAATGTATCTTGAGCAACATGATACCAGAATAAACAGGAATGTTGGCCATAAAATGAACGGAAATATGTCCCGGTGTTTCAAAATGTTTTTTCCTCTAAGCAGAGCCGCATGTTTTTGTGCCTGAGCTCAAGTCTTTTCTGCAGAGGTCTCCAGTCAAAAGCCTATCTTTAGCCTGCTGTGTGATAGTGGCAGAGCTCTGTAGGCCTTGTTTAGTCCCCCAGTGCAGAACTAATGTGCTTCAGATCAATAGTAGCTCAGAGGCAGGACTGAGATGAAGTCTGCACAACAGCAACAAAAAAAAAAAAAACATGGCCACTGTGCTCTCATTATGCCACCCCTTCTCTCTCTCACCAACAGAGGCAAATGTTTAATCTGGGTTTTAAAATGTTTTTAAAGCTTAAAACAAAAGCGCAGTGGTGCTGCTGCACAAAGAAAAACAACACTGTGAGTAGGTGCACGTTTTATTTGCTCTGACGGTTTTCAGCGTGACATATTTTCTCTCAAATGTCCACATTGATTGTCTTTTCTTCTTTTTCCTCATTCAATTTCTATGAGGCAATTCATGTATGCTATTCTTCAAGCTTGGTCAGGACTAAATAGCCTTATCTGCGCCTGCCTCGTGCCTTGTGTACGGCGTGTCAGAGACGATTGTTTTCGGAGGACATCACAGGCAGATAGACGGATACTGCCATATGCCAACTCCTTGTCAATTCTCAGAGCGACAGCATGTGCGTTCACTCTGTGTTATCAGGCGGGAGATTGATTTCTGTGTCCATCTTGTTTGCCCTTCCCTTTGTGTTTCAAAGCTCAATTTAGAGAGGCCTATGATGTATTGACACGCGCACCGTGAATTACCCTGCTAAAAGATGCAAGCACACAAAACATCTCACAGAAACGGATAGGTTCTGTCCTTCCATTTGTGACGGCGGGTTTTTGCTGTTCAGGGCACGTCCTCATTGTGAGGGAGCGTGTGATGTCTCGCAGAGATGAGGCTAATGTTTGGCAGCCAAATGTCTGACTGCGGCAGCACTAACTAGATCAAGCCGCTCTAAAATAGGGTGTCACTGGTGACTAATATGAAGAAACTATTTGCCTCGTGGTGAAGCTTTTTCGCCTGGCTCTATTCGCCTTGCAAACGCATTCATCACTGAGCGACACAATAAGCGAACAAACACCATCGCTCTCTAGGGCAGAAACCTGCCATTCCCCACACACATACATACACACACTCTCTCTTTCTTTATTCACTCTCCCTCCATAAGCCTGGGCCGCACATCTAATTAAGAAACTTGCTTAATTAAAAAAGAGACAATAAGCCTTTAATGGTGACAAAAAATAATGGCTAGTCAGTGAGAAACCCAATAAAGACCAAATGAAATACTTACTGTATGCTTATACAGTATGCCGACTTTCCACACAATTCGACTGCCATCCTCCTCCGCCGCAGTCGGACCTGCAAAAACCTCAGACAGCTGCCATTGTTGTTTGGTCAGGAGGACAAATGAGATAGTTAGTGGTTGTAATAGATGTGGCTGTAAAAGGTACTACGGCCGTATTAGCTCTATTGCTCCCTCACCCATCAAGAGCCAAGCAGAATATCAGCCACTAAAGGCCTTGAGGAGAGGAAGCACGTCTCCAGCATACAGAGGAGCAACCAGCTAAATGTCTGTGGGCCACAGTCATTTATCTCGCCATAATGTTTCATGACTATTATTATGCTCATTCATTCACTGTGATGTACAGAGTTTAGAGTTCAGCGGTGTCAGATGGTTGTGATATTGTCAAGTGTTCAGTTTTCTTATGCTAATTGTCAAACATTTGACCCTGTTGCCCCAAAGCTGGGAACAAACAGAAGACATTTAAAATCCTGTTAAAAAGACTCACATGTTTAATGACTTTAAAGTCATCTATATTCATATTTCAGCCTCTAAAAACCTGAAACTTAATGATCACATACACATTTATAGTTCTAAAAACTGATATGAGGCTGAAAGATATCATATAATGTCCTGTCTTATTTTGTACAAATCGTCGCAGATGCGCCTCAGTCATGAAAATCGTTCATTATGGCCAAATCAGGGCAACCATGTTTAATAGATACTTTAAGAATAAATCAATAAATAAAATATAAATCTGCCACAAACATATATTACACAAAAATCCTGAGTAAAGAAATGAAAAAAGCTTGTAACCTAAAGCATGTGTAAACATATTCATGCATGATTGTTTAACAGCAATATATTGCTCAGCTTTTGAGTTTTGCTAGTTTTTAGTGATTTATAAGATTATTTGGGATTTCCCATTCTTATTGATGGGTGCGCAAGTGCAATACTTGTACCAGACTCCTAAAGGTTAGCAGAAGATTGTGGCCATGGTTAAATTATAGAAATGAGCCAGGATGTGAACCCGCATCAAAAGCTTTGAATCCCGGTACATCAACCTCCACATGTAAAACAAGGTGTGGACATAAATGACAGAAAAGGTTAGATAAAAGTTTACTTGGTCCAAAAACAAGGGACAGGTCATTGACAGGCAAACAGAATCCAAAAGGGCATCAGCAAGCAGGGATAAATCAAAAAAGGCAATTATGGCGCTACAGTGGAGATGACACAGTAGATTATTTGGCAAACAAAACAGTGGCTAACTGTGCATTCGGACCAAACATAAATTTAATCCCTGCAACACTTTCCTCGCCCAAAGTAAACATTTTGCTGTGATTTAATTGCAATAAATGGATCAAACCGACCCAGAAATAAATACAATATGATGCAGATTTGTTAAACATATGAATTCATGCTTTGTCAGGTCTGTCGGCAAGTCAGCAGGACAACAACTTCTAAAATGAATGTTTTCTGAATGGAGTTTGGATCGATCGGGACTATCCTATGCCATCTTGTTTACAGTACAGTACAACTATAGCTGGAGTAAAGTTACAGAGACATATTTTCTGAACTCGCCTGGTAGTTCAACTTCCTCGCTTACAGTTTTGTCCAGTTTTTATATAAATGTAAAGGAGTAGTCCAACAAAGCTCTGGCTGTCAAATGACGCTAACAACAACATTGGAACCGAACCTGATGCGCACGGAAGCTCTCTGCTGAGAAGTTCCAGTGAAGATAAATCAACGTTGTAATCCCAAAAACTACAATAAAAAGCAACTTTAATGAAAGCAGTTTAATCCGAGCTCGTCCCATGAGTAAATGGCCTAGTTTTTAATTCACGAGAAAGGCCTTTGCGTTGCCGGCAGGAAATCGCGGCTCTCCGCGTCTTTGCATTGACTTTGTAGGTAAACACACCGCCCCCAATGCTGACTTTGCTTTCGGTCTGAAAGCACCATAAGGGGCAGGAATATATACGGTTTCGCTGAAATGACAAGTTAGCTAGTTGGACACCCCTGCCTTGCATCGCTCTTGGCTAGCAGAAAGCAATCGTTAGTTATACACACGGAAAGGGTGTGATTTGTGTAAAAACCACAGGGGGGTTTGGGATTGTTTCATGAGTGTTGATAGGCTATTATTCACAAGTTATAACAGATCAGACAAGCAAGACTCCAGCGTGGTGAATGTCGACAGACAGAGAGAGGCAGATGGATCAGAGCCAAAGTATTTTAAAATAAATTTAACCCAAACAAAACTACGGATCGATCCAAAACGTATGTTTTGTGATAAGTTGCATCACTAGTGAAGCAGGGTAAATTTTGTCCCCACTGGGGATCAAAATTATTCAGCAGAGGCAGGGTGCAAATCGCACTCTGCACATGGGTTGAATTGGGCTGGACTACAACACAAACAATACAACAAACATAAATCCTTTACTCAACGTCAGAAAAGAAATCGCATGGATTGGATTGATTGCAGCAGGATTTGCAGCAGGATTTGGGACAATCAGTGCCCATGACATCTTCCAACCACCTAGCCAGACCAGCTGGACTTCAATTGCTGGCTATACAAAGCCAGAAATAATTGTCTTCACATTCTTACAAATGATACCTGTCAAAGGGAGACTATGTAACCATTGAAAGAGGAATAAACACATTACATCCTCTAAAAATGAAAAGTCGAATTCACAAGCAATAAAAACACATCCTTGGTCAAAGACCTGTGTTTGACATCATGACAATAACAATGAAAAGGAACAGTGACATTGGGCTTTCTACAAAAGAGGGTGAGATGAAAATGAAAATGAGTAGATGGTTCCGTATCTGTATTTCTATGGATGTTTCCCATATTAATGCTGCACAAATGTTGCTCCTAATGTATTTTTACTTCGTTCTAATCAAGCAAAAGAAAAAGAGAAGGAGGCATGGAGGAAAATAAAGGATCAAACTTCAGAAGGCAACAGCCTACATTTACCTACAGCTATCCGTCATCTGTAATCATGTAGACCCCATGCTGTTCAAATATGAACAAATATGAACAGCATGCAATAGTTACAAACAAATAATCCCATGTTGACTCTTGTGGACTCAGTGGATAGAGAGGGAGACAGGAAAAAACTGGAGGTGGTGAGTGAGAAGAGTGTGCTTTTTGGAAACTATGACAGAATACAGTAGAGACATTTCCCTTTTTAGCCACTTATATACTGTAGATCAATACACGCACAGTCACTGACACGCGTATTAGACCTTCTTTACAGTTTGGACATTTGTTCAGGGGCCTTCACCACAAAGCAAGTTCAACATACCCAAAATATCTTTTCATTATCTAGCTTCACTAACCCTAGCAATCGGACTCGGGATAAGCAGTTCACTTTAAAAAGGCAGTGTTAGCAGCAGATGACCAATCGCAAACATAAACAGGTCTACTGTCAGCAAAGGGGTACATTTTACTAGCAAAGAGAAATCTATAATATTAGACAAATAGACATACAGTAGTTACATAACACAGCTGCAGCTGACACATGCAAGTACAGCTGCTGGTAAATGCCTCGCTAAATGAACAGACGTAGCCAATTACAATGTGTTGATTTGGTGCGCTCTCATGGCGTCTTACATTATAAGACTCGGGCACTGAATAAGTGGTTAGTTCCACCTCACTTTAAAGAACTTCTAATCACTTTGAAAATTTGATGTCTTCAGGCTTATTTGACTCACTAAAAGTGTTCCAAACATTGTTCTAACTTCATAAAGCACCAAAATGAAAAATCCATTCATGCAATAAAATGTGCTCAAATAGTGGTCGAAAGATTGTATCTCAATATTTAGGCTATTCAAAACTCCCTCACATTAAGCTACCTGCGCCCAAAGTGCAAAAGTTGGGGCGATACATGACCAGTTCTCTATAATACAAAATACTAATTACCTAAAATAAACACTTTCATATTAAAATTATTTTCAATAGGACTCCCAAACTGCTCATAGTATTCTGTCACAATTCTGACAGGCGGGGTGAAACAGACTTGGGACATGGTGACAATCTAGGCACCTGATGTAGAAACACACCTGACGGCAATCTGCTAATCACCTCCAGCTCAAATACTCCTGGCTTCCTGACCCTTATTCATTTGGTTTTCATATCCACAATTGGTATAGTGCTTTAGACCAACTCACGTTTCTAGTGTTTTCTACTAATTCTCTCTTGTCTGTGTACAACCCAAGTAAATGTTTCTTCTCTGCTTCAGGATTTCTGCCTTGCTGCCTACCAACACCTCATGCTCTTTGGATCTGGACTCCACCAGCATTCACCTGCCTGCCACTTGCTCGCATTCTCCTCACCAGCCTTCACTACGCCAGCACCTTGTCGTGAATAGAGACGGTTTCTCTCACATCTTTTGTCTCTTGTGTTTTGTGCCCGCTCCTGGGTTTGCTTACAATGAAAAGGAACACAAGTTCCTTTGTCAGATGAGGCTAATGGTGTGATCATCACATGCCAGGAGTTTTCAAGTAGTACTCGACTACACAAGAATTAATAATCAAGTATCTTTTCATCAAAAGAATTTTTACATTCTCATCAAATTACTGATGTTTCAACTGCTGTAAAGGGTGAAGGAATCTGTTATTTGGTGTGTAATTGATAAAATATAATTTAACCTTTACCAATATCCAATCACTTTAATTTGTAGCTGCATGGTTGCTGTACTACGGAAGCCCTAAGCGGCTTATCCCGGGATAACGGGATAATTATCTTGTGATCTCAAGATAACAAAACAGTAATTTAACACAGTGGTTTAATGGTAAATTCACTGTATCCAGGCACGTGCACACATAGACATCAAAAGGGGCTCAAGCACCTGCCCTTTTTCTTCCTCAAGAGAAAGTGCCCT